>ML778362.1:1424325-1434539 GCA_009831015.1 Picea engelmannii
TTGGAGGTTCAGACACTTTTCTACAGGGATATGTTGATTCAGATATGGCAAGTGATAAAGACAACAGGAGGAGCACCACAGGGTATGTTTTTACTATAGGTGGAACAACAGTAAGTTGGATTTCAAAACTGCAAAAGGTTGTTTCACATTCAACAACAGAGGCAGAGTATGTTGCTGCTACAGAGGCTAGTAAAGAGATGATTTGGTTACATAGGTTTATGGAGGAATTGGGAAAGAAGCAGGAGAACAATAGGTTATACTATGACAGTTAGAGTTCCATTCAAGTTACAAAGAACTCAATCTTCCATTCGAATACTAAGAATATACAGTTGAGGTACCACTTCATACGATCTGCCTTGGAAGATGGACATTTGAAGTTGGAAAAGATACACACTAGCCAGAATCCTGCAAACATGTTAACAAAGGGAGTAACCAGGGAGAAACTGAGTTCATGCTCAGTTTAAGTTGGTCTTCAAGAATGAAGATGAAGATGAGAAATTTTCCAGGTAGAAGAAGGTTTAGAGTCCAGCATATACAGCAGCGGTGGAGTTGTTGAGATCAGTCTCCAAGTGGGAGATTGTTGGTTGTGGAGCCTGATTATCTTCCTGATTCAGAGGTCCTTTCTTTCAGTCGGGTTTATACCCCATGAAGTATTTACACCCTAGAAGTATGTACACTCTTCCACTCGGGGGAGTGCAGAGGGGGGGTATCCCCTCTGCGGGTACACTCTTATAAATGTATATTGTAATTTCATTGTAAATCTGGACCATTCATCATAAGGTCGCAGATCTAACGGTAGAGATTATGTTAGGGTTTTTTTCCCTAGAAGGCAACCCCCTTTTATGAGGGAAATGTATTGCGGCTATGGTGGATCGCGAATACTGTATTCTGAGAGAGGAGACTGTGAGAGAAAGAAGAAGAAGTTACAACAGGTTTTGTTGTAGGTTGTATCCCTTCATTTGCTGAATAATAATAAAGGAAGGACCTGGAAATTTCTTTGGTGGACGTAGCCCACACTGGGTGAACCACGTAAATATGTGTCTCTCTTGTATTGTGTATCTTCTATGTTTTGTTTCCTCATTTGTTTTATTTTATTGCTCCACGGTCCTGTTTTTCTAACAATGTCACAATCAATGGCATCTGTTGTGCTAAACCACATAGTTGTGACCAAATGATCCCAAGACTCAGGAGATGAACATAGTAGCATAACCGCCTTGTCCTCATATTCATATGTTACATCCATAGTATATAATTAACAAATCAGAGTATTGAAAACATTCAAGTAATCAAAAAATTTCGTAGCTTCTTTCATCTGCAAGTTGTACAACTGTCTCTTCAAGAAGATTATGTTCGTTAAGTTCTTTGTCATATGCAAACTCTCCAATTTTATCCACAAACCTATTGTTGTCTTCTCTTCAACAATGATAAACAACACTTCATCTGCCAGACACAAACGAATAGTAGTGAGGGCTCTTGCATCCAGATCTTCCTAGTCCTTGTCTATCATGCTTGTCGATTTCTTTGTCTTTCCAACCAATTCCTTTTGCAATCCTTGTTGCACAAGAGGATCCTGCATCTTGATCTTCCATAGATCAAAGCTATTCCTACCACTGAATTTCTTTACCTCAAACTTAGAACTCTACACTTTCGCCATTAGCAGAAAAAATACAAAACCACTACTTATAAAACCAAGCCCTTTTAAATGTGGAGGAATAATGGTATAAGCCCTGAGTTATTTAATAAAAAATGTTAAAAAAAAATATATTATATAACTCAAAGAAAAAACTTTTTACGACATATATAGATGGTCGACCTTACCATTTATAAAACACCCTCTCACCTTTATTCAAATTTCACCTCCAACCTTTATTACATAATGGATTCTCCATAATAAGAAAAAAAAGGGAGCTCACCTTTATTAAATCTCACCTCCACCTTAATTAAATAATTGATCCTCCACCTTAAATCTCTCATGCTTAGTGAAATAATCAATCTTTCATACCTTTACAAAAAACTTTAATTTAGTTAGATCAGTGCTCATGTGAGTGTTGAAAGGGAGCGCTAGCTTTTAGCGATCGACGCAACTGAAGTGTGGATGTGGGAGCATCGTTTTTCCAACGCTCTGTTGTGCACAAGCCATGCGTGCTGATTTAGGAATTTTTCCTATTTTTGAAGTGTGAGAGTGTCGACGTGCCTCTAACACTGCCTAGGGAGCGTCGATGACCTAAAAAACCCACTCAATCACACCCTTTGTTCTCAAAAAGTATTTGGCCTTATCATTACTTCACTCTTCTTGTCCTTACATCCCAAAAACACATCCAAAGTTAACTATGCTCACATGAGACCTGCACACAATTCACCATGGCGGGTACACTCTTGTAAATGTATATTGTAATTTCATTATAAATCAGGACCGTTCTTCATAAGGTCGCAGATCTAACGGTAGAGATTATGTTAGGGTTTTTTTCCCTAGAAGGCAACCCTCTTTTATGAGGGAAATGTATTGCGGTTATGGTGGATCGTGAATACTGTATTCTGAGAGAGGAGACTGTGAGAGAAAGAAGAGGAAGTTATAGCGGGTTTTGTTGTAGGTTGTATCCCTTCATTTGTTGGATAATAATAAAGGAAGGACCTGGAAATTTCTCTGGTGGACGTAGCCCACACTAGGTGAACCACGTAAATCTATGTCTCTCTTATATTGTGTATCTTTTGTGTTTTGTTTCCTCATTTGTTTTATTTTATTGCTCCACGGTCCTGTTTTTCTAACAATGTCATAATCAATGGCATCTATTGTGCTAAACCACATAGTTGTGACCAAATGATCCCAAGACTCAGGAAATGAACATAGTAGCGTAACTGCCTTGTCCTCATATTCGTACGTTACGTCCATAGTATATAATTGACAAATCAGAGTATTGAAAACATTCAAGTAATCAAAAAATTTCGTAGCTTCTTTCATCTGCAAGCTGTACAACTGTCTCTTCAAGAAGATTATGTTCGTCAAGTTCTTCATCATATACAAACTCTCCAATTTTCTCCACAAACCTGTTGTTGTATTTTCCTTAACTGTTAAACAACACTTCATCTGCCAGACACAAACGAATAGTAGTGAGGGCTCTTGCATCCAGATCTTCCTAGTCCTTGTCTATCATGCTTGTTGGTTTCTTTGTCTTTCCAACCAATTCCTTTTGCAATCCTTGTTGCACAAGAAGATCCTGCATCTTGATCTTCCCTAGATCAAAGTTATTCCTACCACTGAATTTCTCCACCTCAAACTTAGAACTCTACACTTTCGCCATTAGCATAAAAAATCCAAAACCACTGCTTATAAAACCAAGCCCTTTTAAATGTGGAGGAATAATGGTACAAGCCCCGATTTATTTAATAAAAAATGTTCAAAAAAAATATATTATATAACTCAAAGAAATTTTTTTTTACCAAATATATAGAAGGTCGACCTTACCATTTATAAAACATCCTCTCACCTTTATTCAAATTTCACCTCCAACCTTTATTACATAATGGATTCTCCATAATAAGAAAAAAAAGGGAGCTCACCTTTATTAAATCTCACCTCCACCTTAATTAAATAATTGATCCTCCACCTTAAATTTCTCGTGCTTAGTGAAAAAGTCAATCGTTCATACCTTTACAAAAAACTTTAATTTAGTTAGATCAACACTCATGTGAGTGTTTAAAGGGAGTGCTAGCTTTTAGCAATCGACACAACTGAAGTGTGGATGTGGGAGCATCGTTTTTCCAACGCTCTGTTGTGCACAAACCATGCATGTTGATTTAGGAATTTTTCCTATTTTTGAAGTGTGAGAGTGTCGACGTGCCTCTAACACTGCCTAGGGAGCGTCGATGACCTAAAAAACCCACTCAATCACACCCTTTGTTCTCAAAAAGTATCTGGCCTTATCATTACTTCACTATGCTTGTCCTTACATCCAAAAAACACATCCAAAGTTAACTACGCTCACATGAGACCTGCACACAATTCACCTTGGCGGGTACACTCTTGTAAATGTATATTGTAATTTCATTATAAATCGGGACCGTTCATCATAAGGTCGCAGATCTAATGGTAGAGATTATGTTAGGGTTTTTTTCCCTAGAAGGCAACCCTCTTTTATAAGGGAAATGTATTGCGGCTATGGTGGATCATGAATACTGTATTATGAGAGAGGAGACTGTGAGAGAAAGAAGAGGAAGTTACAGCGGGTTTTGCTGTAGGTTGTATCCCTTCATTTGTTGGATAATAATAAAGGAAGGACCTGGAAATTTCTCTGGTGGACGTAGCCCACACTAGGTGAACCACGTAAATATATGTCTCTCTTGTATTGTGTATCTTTTGTGTTTTGTTTCCTCATTTGTTTTATTTTATTTCTCCACGGTCCTGTTTTTCTAACAATGTCGTAATCAATGGCATATGTTGTGCTAAACCACATAGTTGTGACCAAATGATCCCAAGACTCAGGAAATGAACATAGTAGCGTAACCTCCTTGTCCTCATATTCATACGTTACGTCCATAGTATATAATTGACAAATCATAGTATTGAAAACATTCAAGTTATCAAAAAATTTCGTAGTTTCTTTCATCTGCAAGCTGTACAACTGTCTCTTCAAGAAGATTATGCTCGTCAAGTTCTTCATCATATACAAACACTCCAATTTTCTCCACAAACTTCTTGTTGTCTTCTCTTCAACGATGTTAAACAACACTTCATCTGCCAGACACAAACAAATAGTAGTGAGGGCTCTTGCATCCAAATCTTCCTAGTCCTTGTCTATCATGCTTGTCAGTTTCTTTGTCTTTCCGACCAATTCCTTTTGCAATCCTTGTTGCACAAGAGGATCCTGCATCTTGATCTTCCATAGATAAAACTTATTCCTACCACTGACTTTCTCCACCTCAAACTTAGAACTCTACACTTTCGCCATTAGCAGAAAAAACCCAAAACCACTACTTATAAAACCAAGCCCTTTTAAATGTGGAGGAATAATGGTACAAGCCCCAAGTTATTTAATAAAAAATGTTCAAAAAAAATATAATATATAACTCAAAGAAAAAACTTTTTACCAAATATATAGAAGGTCGACCTTACCATTTATAAAACACCCTCTCACCTTTATTCAAATTTCACCTCCAACCTTTATTACATAATGGATTCTCCATAATAAGAAAAAAAAGGGAGCTCACCTTTATTAAATCTCACCTCCACCTTAATTAAATAATTGATCCTCCACCTTAAATCTCTCGTGCTTAGTGAAAAAGTCAATCGTTCATACCTTTACAAAATACTTTAATTTAGTTAGATCAACACTCATGTGAGTGTTTAAAGGGAGCGCTAGCTTTTAGCGATCGACACAACTGAAGTGTGGATGTGGGAGCATCGTTTTTCCAATGCTCTGTTGTGCACAAACCATGCGTGCTGATTTAGGAATTTTTCCTATTTTTGAAGTGTGAGAGTGTCGACGTGCCTCTAACACTGCCTAGGGAGCATCTATGACCTAAAAAACCCACTCAATCAGACCCTTTGTTCTCAAAAAGTATCTGGCCTTATCATTACTTCACTCTGCTTGTCCTTACATCCCAAAAACACATCCAAAGTTAACTACGCTCACATGAGACCTACAAACAATTCACCTTGGCTCACTTGCGACACCTACTCAACTTGCTCTGATACCACTTTTTGGGAAGTGGAAGAAAAACAGAGCATGTAAAACCATAGCATCAACAAGCAAGATTAAACACGCATAAAACCGAGAAAAACAATCACACAATTGACACAGTGATTTATGTGGAAACCCAATGTGGGAAAAGAACATGGGCAATGATATTCAGTATTCCTATTATTCAAGGGAGAATTACAATAGACAATCTCAGGAATACAATCATCCTCTCCTCTGACACACACACCTCTCTGTAAACACCTTGCACTTTTACCTCTATGGGTATGCTCGTATATATAACATCTCTCAACCAGTTAGACTAATTTATTATAATTAGATCCACCAGTTACACAATCTGTTCACAAAAGAGTGCATGCATGCACATTCCTAACATAGTTGCATGCATGTGCATATGACCGCATGGGAAATTCATTGGCATGTTTCCAACAATATCCACCTTGACAATAATTTACCTAATATATCATGCCCTTAATCAATTCATCACCTTTTCTGCAAGCCAAGAGAAGCTAAACACCATCGTAACTTCTCTAACAAAACTGGCTTCGTAAACATGTCTGCAGAATTCACTTTTCTATGGACCTTTTCTAGAGCCACTCCACCTTCATCAACAACATGTCTTACAAATTGGTACTTAACAGAAATATTCTTCGTCTTACTTTGATAAGCATGATTTCTAGCCAAATGAATAACACTTTGACTATCATAAAATACTTTCACCTTGTCCTGCATCCTTCCAAACTCACCCAACAAACCCTATAACCAAATTGCCTCCTTGCCTGCATATGAAGCATCCATATACTCTACCTCAGTAGTGGATAAACTGACTACTTTTTGAAGCTTTGAAATCCAACTAAAAGGTCCTCCTCCAAGAGTAAAGACATATCCTAAAGTGGATCTCCTTTTGTCCAAGTCACCTGCAAAATTTGAATCTACATAACCGCAAACAGAATCTATGGAAACATCATAGGTGATAGAATAATTGTTTGTGCCTCTAAGATATCAAAGCACCCATTTAATTTCTTCCCAATACACTTTTCCTATATTTTCCATGTATCGAATAACAACACCAACTGCATGTGATATATTTGGTCTAGTACTCACCATCACATACATCAAACTTCCCACTGCACTAGAATATGTTACATGAGACATATAATCCTTTTCTTCATCATTAATAGGACATAAACCCGAAGAAAGATTGAAATGGGAAGTCAAAGGGATCTGTACGGGTTTCACATTATTCATATCGAATCTCATAAGTATTTTCTCCACATACTTCTGTTGTGATAACCACAACTTACCATTTTTCTTGTCTCTGTGTATCTCCATGCCTAAGATTTGTTTTGATTCTCCTAGATCCTTCTTATCAAACTCCCTAGCCAACTGAGCCTTTAACCTATTGATTTAGACCACGATTTTTCTTTCCACAAGCATATCGTCAACACATAACACCAAAATAATGAACATGCTATTTTCCAACTTTTTAAAGTAAACATAATGATCATATTCACTTGTTGTAAAATTTAGGCTCACCATGAAGGAATCAAACTTCTTGTACCATTTCCTGGGAGACTGTCTCAGGCCATACAATGACTTCTTTAGTTTGCAAACAAACCTCTTATTGCGATCATGAACAAACCCTTTTGGTTGTTCCATATATATCCTCATCTAAATCTCCATGTAGAAACGTTGTTTTAACATCTAGTTGATCTAACTCAAGATCAAGTAAAGAAACTAGTGCTAAGACAACACGAACTGAAACAAGCTTCACAACTCATGAAAAGATCTCATGAAAATCAATACCTTCCTTTTGAGAATACCCTTTTTCTACCAGTCTTGCTTTATACCTTTCGAATTTTATCATTAACACCATTTTTTAGTTTGTAGACCCACTTGCAGTCGACAACCTTCCTGTCCTTTGGAATTTCTACCAGGTCCTATGTTTTATTCCTCACTAAGTCATCCACTTTTTCTTTCATATCTTTCTTCCATTGAGCACTTTCAGATACCTTAATTTTTTCCTGAAAACAAATAGGCTCTCCATCAGTAAAAACCAAACCCACAGATGAAACATAATCGCCATACCTTGTAGGAGGATTCCTGACCCGTGAAGAACTCCTTAGATATGGTTGAGGTATATCCTCAGTTTCTTGGATATTTTCTACATCTTCATCTTCTTCTTCTAGAACTTCTTCATGCTACTCCCTTTCTGAAGATGGTTGAGTTTCCAACTAAATTTGTTGAACTTGCGGTACCTATTCTTGTCTCACTTCAACATCTACTAGTTCTAATTTTAAGAGTGAGGATTCATCAAATACTACATTTGTGCTTATGATGAGTTTGTGGGAAGTAGGATCCCTCAGTATGTACCCCTTAAATCCATCACCATAACCAACAAAGACATATTTCTTTGATCTAGGATCTAACTTAGAACGTTGATCTTTAGAAATAAGAGCATAAGCATCACAACCAAATATTCTCATATTTGAAAAATCACATGAAAGACCTGTCCATGCCTCTTCTAGAATATTAAAGTTTACTGCAGTTGATGGTGATTGATTTATCAAATAGAATGTTGTAAGTACTCCTTTTTCCCACAATTCCTGCTACATCTTGGCATTACTGAGCATGCTCCTTGCTCTCTCTAGGAGAGTCCTATTCATGTGTTTGGCAACATCATTCTACTGCAGAGTATAAAATGTGGTCTTATGTCTTTTGATCCCAACTTCCCTGCAATAGTTCTCAAATTCCACAGATGTGAACTTACCTTCATTATCTGTTCTTAAACACTTGATTGACCTGTCAATGTTCTTTTCAACCAAAGCTCTGAATTGCTTAAAAGTATTAAATGCATCAGCTTTTCTTTTAAGTATGTAGACCCAAAACTTTCTAGAGTAATCATCTATAAATGTCACAAAATATGATGATCCCCCAAAAGAAATTATAGGGGATGGTCCCCAAACATATGAATGAATGTAATCAAGGATACCTTTTCTTATATTCCTTCATGTTTTAAACTTCTATATACATTGTTTTCCAAAGACACAATACTTATAGAAATTCAAATTCAGAAACTTTAAACTTGGAAGTGACTTACGATCAACCAGTACCTTAAGCCCTTTCTCTCTCATATGACCCAAACATTGATTCCATAAACGAATAGAGTCACTTGTATCTACAGATGCTACCACTGCTTGATTTACTTATGTCCTTCCTTCAAGCTGATAAAGGTTCTCGATCCTCCTTTCCTTCATGACTACTAAGATGCCTTTGGACACCTTCAATACTCCACCTTGATTTGTACACCTGTAACCAACATAATCTAGAACTCCCAAAGATATCAATTTATTTCTTAGTTCGAGAACATGCCTTACAACTGTTAATGTTCTTACATAACCATCATGCATTTTAATCCAGACACTACCAACTTCAACAATTTTACAAGAAAAATAATTTCCCATAAAAACAACACCATCATCAATAGATTGGTAAGTTGAGAACCAATTTTTATGAAGACACATGTGGTTGGATGCACTAGAATATAACAACCAATGTTGATGTTGATGTGAAACATCACAAGTAGACAATACCTCATCAACCATACTTGAACTGGAACTTGAACTTGTTTCAACTTCATTAGCTTCTTTTGCTTCTTTTGTGGAGTCCTCCTTGGATGTATTTTGCCTTTTCTATAAATCCTTCTTGAGATGGCCATATTTTCCATAGAACCAACATTTATGCTTACTCTTCTTTCCTTTTGACTTAAATATTGATGTACCCCTTTGTTTTTTCCCTCTTTCTGTAGATAGACCTCTGACCACCATTGCTTATGTTGTTGAGGTTTCTTTACTGTATCTTTTCCTCATCTCCTTAGACAACAAAGCTCCCACAACAGTGTCATAATCAATGACATTTGTTGTGCTAAACCACATAGTTGTGACGAGATGTTCCCAAGACTCAGGAAACAAACACAGTAGCGTAACCACCTTGTCCTCATTTTCGTACATTATGTCCATACTACATAATTGAAAAATCAGATTATTGAAAACATTCAAGTGATCAAAAGTTTTCATACCTTCTTTCATGCTCAAGTTGTATAATTGCCTCTTCAAGAAGATTATGTTCGTCAAGTTCTTTGTCATATACAGACTCTGCAATTTGATCCACAAACCTGTTGTTGTCTTCTCTTCAGCGATGTTAAACAACACTTCATCTGTTAGACACAAACAAATAGTATTGAGCGATCCTGCATCCAAATCTTCACAATAATCATATGTCATGCTTGCTAGTTTCTTTGTCTTTCCAACCAATGCCTTTTGCAATCCTTGTTGCACAAGTGTTCGACAACACAGGTATTCCAACAGAGGACGAACACCTTCAGTAACCACTCACATAACCAGATCAAAGATCAACACACCGATGTTTTCACGTGGTAAAACCCCTACGGGAAAACATCCACGGCCCCAGCCAATGCGACTACTTGGAGCAGTTTATTAATGCAAAGAAAAAGATTAC
>ML778362.1:1447554-1461508 GCA_009831015.1 Picea engelmannii
TCATCTCCTTAGACAACAAAGCTCCCACAACAGTGTCATAATCAATGACATTTGTTGTGCTAAACCACATAGTTGTGACGAGATGTTCCCAAGACTCAGGAAACAAACACAGTAGCGTAACCACCTTGTCCTCATTTTCGTACGTTATGTCCATACTACATAGTTGAAAAAACAGATTATTGAAAACATTCAAGTGATCAACAGTTTTCATACCTTCTTTCATGCCCAAGTTGTACAATTGCATCTTCAAGAAGATTATGTTTGTCAAGTTCTTTGTCATATACAAACTCTCCAATTTGATCCACAAACATGTTGTTGTCTTCTCTTCAGCGATGTTAAACAACACTTCATTTGTTAGACACAAACAAATAGTATTGAGGGATCTTGCATCCAGATCTTCACAATCTTCGTCTGTCATGCTTGCCAGTTTCTTTGTCTTTCCAACCAATGTCTTTTGCAATCCTTGTTGCACAAGAAAATCCCGCATCTTGAGCTTCCATAGTGCAAAGCTATTCTTGCCATTGAATTTCTCCACCTCAAACTTATAACTCTGCACTTTCACCATTAATAGAAAAATTCCAAAACCACTACTTATAAAACCAATCTCTTTTAAATGTGGAGGAATAATGGTATAAGCCCCAAGTTATTTAATAAAAAAGGTTTTAAAAAATTTATATTATATAACTCAAAGAAAAACCTTTTTACCAAATATATAGAAGGTTGACCTTACCATTTATAAAACACCCTCTCACCTTTATTCAAAGTCCACCTCCAACCTTTATTAGTCCCTACCAAAGGTCTTGAACTATAGCAATGAGTTTTCTCTTTGACTTTGGATTAGTTTCTGTTTGAATTTATATTTGTGTACTATATCCAATAAAAAAACATATTTTTCTGAAATTTAATTGGCTAATATATTTGATGTCTTATTGGAAGCTTCACGCCATTCGATGTATATAATTGATTATACAATTAATAAATTTTCCAAGTGTTGTTTGACAAGAATGTTGGGTGCATAAATGTTAAATGATGATGGTACTTGTTCTATGTAAACTGGAAAATGAAGATGTACACCGTGAAAAACAAGTGTTATGGGACCGTACTCTTTGGGATATGTGGATTTATGGGTCATCCAACTAAAATAGAACATGCATGTCTTTGTCTCTATCTCGAATACGGGAGAAAAAATTAAGGAATCCTTTTATTTAGAAATAATTGTTTGACCTTTAGAATTTCAATCTATATGCATTCACACTTCAGCATGTCCACATCCCAACGAACAAATGTTGAAGCATTACTTTAAGGTTCTCTTTTTTAATGCAGTGGACCACATGATATTTAGACCCACGTGCTCAGTTTTTCCACACGGTTTTAACCTATCGAGGATATCTACCATCAATAAATATGTTTATAAATTCTCTATAATGTAAATTAAAATTGTCGATTAAAGTAGTATAAGTGTCAAAAGTTTAAAATTTAATGTGTAGTTTTGTTTTCAAATTAGATCTTAGCTTTATATATTAAAAACTAATATAATAATTAGAAAATATTTCAATGTATTAAGTTAACATTTTTATCCTGCTATTATAATATCAATACCAAGGGAGGCTGATCTGTCAATCCAGGTCAATCATAAATCATTGAAATTTTACTTTTATAAACACATCAACCTGGTATGTTTTAGCTCCTTTTATCTTTCTATCATCCCTAACTTCATTATAGTTACCATTTTCTTTTGCATCCTATACTGGTTTTTTTATTCAATTTCATTAATGAATGCAATACTCTGTATTATCATGCTATGATCCATGAATCTTCTGAAAATACCCTTAATTTCATAAGGAACAAGAGCATCCTTTGTCTTTTTTATGGGAAGATCACAACGGTATTTAGAATCTTACAGGTATGTATATTACGCTTCTTGGTATTGGATATGATTTTGAGAAGGCTTTGAAGTCAGTTGCTTGATTCTAGGAGTTTACAATTAATTGATTCTAGGAGTTGTATTTGTATTTTTTTAAAGTAGTTTAAGTGGTTTAAGTTTTTTGGGATTTTTTTTCATGGGTTTCATTTAAAAACTAGTCAGAAATTTAGAAAAATAGTTAGAATGGAAGATTTAAGTAGTTCAACATACATATTTAGTTAGATTGAGTCATTCCACTTAGAGTGTTTAACCTTATCACAAATGTTTTGAACCTATGATGTAGAAGGAGGAAACATATATTATTTACCATTAAACACACTTAAACTACACACTTAAACTACATGAGCGTAGATCCATCTTAAGTCCCGATCTATCATGCACCTCAAGGAAAAATATATTCTTTACCATTAAACACACTTAAACTACAAGAGGGTAGATATATCTTAAGTGCAAACGTTGTTTAGAGAGAAAAACTTAGGAAAGGTTTGCACCTCAAGGAATTTAATCCCTCTTAGAGCATGATAAATCCGAAGTTAAGATGGATCTAAGCTGGTTTTAAGATATATATATATATATATATATATATATATATATATATATATATATATATAACTGTCCATGTTGAGTATGGAAGGAATTACACATCTCATTCAAATATTTTAACCATGAGATTTTTTTTATTTATAATTATTATGTGAGTATTGAAATTGAAATATTTACTTCTTATTAATATTTTTATAAATGCCTTAAGTATTGAACTACGTACTCATGTCCCTCATATGGGATACGGAAATTTTTACTTTAAATTTAGTATCTATAAATATCATATTAAAACATTTTACTTAAAGTGGACATTGAAATATTTTATTCATGGCCCAAATTGAAATATATTTTTTTATTAATATTTTTTAAAGACCACATGTCAACTCCATATTAAAGTATTGAAATAATTACACATCTCCCTAGTAATGGGAAGTAGAAAGCATCTAGTAATGAAATAATAAATTTATTACATTCAATTATTCTCACTTTTTCACTCTCTCTATATGAAATTCATATAGAATTATTTTAATTAAGGTGGATACTGAAATATATTATTGATGGCTGAAATTGAAATATTTATTTGTTATTAATAGTTTTTTTAAATGCCAATTGTCAACTCCATGTTGAGCATGGAAGGAATTAAGCATATCCCTCCTACTGGGTTGTATAAAGCCCCCTTTGGCTAAAAAATGGCACATATTCAATCCACAATACTAAGTATTGAATAGATTAAATCATAAATTTTGTACTTTCAATGAATCTATCTTTTTCTCTCTATATATAGAGTTGATATAAATATTTTATTTATGGCCGACATAGAAATATTTTAAAGTGTCTTTAGACTCAATAAAAAAATTTACACAAATATTGGAATTGAAATATTTTACTTGTTATTAATATTTTTTAAATGCCTTAAGTATCCAAGGAATTACACATCACTCTCATATAGGGAAGTAGAAAGCGCATATCTATGGAATAAGATTTTTCTTTTTTTCTTAATAATTTTTTTGAGCTCTAGAATTTTTTTACTTCAAATTTCTTTATATATCATGTATATAAATATCATATTAAAATATTTTGTTTAAAGTTGACATTGAAATATTTTATTCATGTCCCAAATTAAAAAATGGAAACCAATGTTAGAGATAATTCCCACATTAATGTAGTATACTAAACTTTGGGGATTTGTTTGGGTTGTTGGAGGATGTTGAGAGATTCGCTCAACCTCTCTCTCCAAGAATAGAATAAGTTGGATTTGATAACACTTATTTAAGTGTGATGTATCTTAGTTTAATTTGTGCAATACAATTATAGTTTGTGTGAATCTTATGCAATGGACGCTCTCCCAAATTTCAATTTGGTATTAGAGCGGGTATGGGATCCAGGAAAATGAGAAAGAAGTGAATATGAATTTTCTTTAGGAGAGTAGATTAATGTGTTCTTTTGTATGTGTTGTTTTGTATAAAGATTTATGTGTGTTCCTGAGAGATCAGAGTTCTGTGTTTGTTTGAGAATGGGAGAAGCTGTGAATTTGACTGTGTTGTTAAGAAAACCTCGCCCAACATGAAGAATACGTCATTGAGAGTGTTGCGTTGATTGTTTTAGAAACACAGTTGTGAAGAGCCACCACATTTGCTCGTTGAATTTTTCCTTCGCGAGGGAACCATTCAGACTCTTCATTCTAAGGAGCAGTGTAATCATAAGAGTGAGAGTTTGCTAGAGCTTGGGTTCTTGGACATAATTCGAGCTTAGTCACAAAAAGTTTCCTTGGGCACCGGCTATGAGAATTGGAATATGATACAAGGATGTATATATAAAGCGTCGAGCCATATAAGCTACCATAAATCTAATACATGTTCTTGGAGACTGCGGGTCAACTCTATTTGATGCCAATCAGAGAGGCTTGTCATGTTGATGGGATGAATTTATTGAATACAGGGTTGGGCACAACTGAAAACGATTACTTGTATTGAAGTGAACAATCGTCGATGCATCTGCAATTGAAAGTATGTGAGTGTGAGTTGTATTGTCAGCATCCTATTAAGATCGTTGAAATAATGTGTGTGTGCCAGATTCAAACCAACGTAGCCAGATTCAAATTTCATTAATCACATAATCTACTAATGGAATGAATATCTCAATCTCACACCATTCTAGAAAGAATCTAGTTGGAGAGAATATATCACATCCAACTAGTTCCAACGACCTCCTAAAGAGTAGGAAAAAATTCTCTATGTAGAGATGAATTCTACTTAATCATGAATAATAATCATTATAACCACATATATGATCACACCTAGGATAAGTAGGAGTTACATTTTCTAACACTCCCCCTTAATGACTACTTTTCTGAATCTTCGTTAGTTGAGGTATTCATTAACACCTTCTCTTTTCTACAACACATGCTCCTTTATGAATCAAAGAACCTCCTGATCAACAAAGTCTATATCTATTCCATATTGGATTTCATTTGTACCTCTATCATACAAACGTCACCAAATTGTCAACGTCCATAGAAATGAACAACCATACATCAGAATGCATGGGTAATCATCCGCTACAACCGTCGATATGACGTGAATGACCTTCATGTACATGGTTCATTCAATCTATTGATGAACTTCCCCTGAATATAAAAATTCACCTCCCAGAGTCTAATACCAATAACATGGTCCACTCCTAGTGTTAAAGAACTCCAACGTATAGGCTACTATACTATAGCAATAAGTAATCCAAATCATCAAGGATACATGAAATAGAGGTAAGCATGTCTATCAAGGGTTTACAACAATATTCCCTTTACATAAATACAGGTGCATACATTACATACTCCACTCATACCATGTACACACTCAAACTTTTCAAGGATCACTACATAGAACATGACATTATAGACTTGGTAGAAATAAAATGTGTGACTCACATTAACATATGGTCTTGAGTCTATTATTATTTGACACATCGCTCAAACTTTTAGCTTCATTTATCCACGATCATGTGAATTTTATTGTTTTCATATTCAACTTCAATATTTAGTGTGCTACTTCATTTTATTAACTTCCCCTCATTATAAATCAACTTGGGATTTTGCAGTTTACGCCTAACCATTACATTGCTCTGGTGGTTTTGGATGATCACGAACCATCACACCAAGTGGTTTCTAGCTAGCCACGAACCTCACACATAAATGGTTTAGGCTGACAACAAACCTCACAGAAAAATCATTTTGGCTAACCATGAACGTCACATGGAAATGGTTTTAGCACCATGAACCATCATGATGGAGAAACTAATTTATAGTGCACAAACTCTTTTCGTCTTTCTTCACTATGAGCCTCATCATCCAACTTTCGGCTTCTTCCTCTTATACCTGCAAACAATTGATCATTGATGTCCATACATAAAGAAATCCATCTACTAAGATACATGGGTACCATATGTTGTAATCCCTGGCTCTCTAGGAATCATTTTCACCTACATGGCTCATCAACATATTAGGCTCCCCCTTAATCATAACTTGGTCTCAACCTTCACATTATTAGATTACTCTATCTCACATTCCCACCTTAATTGAAGATTCAGCTTCTCCAATTCAACATCAAGATAGCACATGAGTAGTACACTTGTCACTCTCGTACCTACCCTAGTGGTTCATTCCACAACTTGATGTCACATCCTCTCTATGCATAAGACGATACACTCTAAATGATTACTTGTGCTACCACACTAATATATGTAGGCTTGACTCAACATGGATTACAAAACATGCAGGAAAAACAACATCGACTAAAAATTTGGGGTGTCGTGTACAACTAATCATGCCCCCCTTGCAACACACATGCTCAATTACAACATTTCAACTTAGATACAACAAATATTCAAAATTCTTTACATCAACACAAAGGTTACTATGTTCCATTGTATGAATCGTATTCACAAAATATAATCTCATTACATATGCTCGAAATATAAATCCATTTACATTTCATCACCATGCATACTTTCAACCTCACATCCTTTTAAACTCACCTCCACTTTAATATTATCATCCCCCAGAATATTCTTTGGTTTTCTTTCCTCTTTGGAGTCATTCACACACCATACTATACCTATAATTTATTAGAGTGCAAATTCTAACAAAATAACTTTTCTAACATATTGAGATCACATTGAAATCACATAACCAAATATTTACAAAGAGTGATTATCGAGTGATTATCAATGTTACCAAGACATCAAAAACATTATCACCAAGTATTGTTTAGTTTCATGAATTACTACTAAAAACTCACACAACCTTTTCTTCATGGCTACTCTCTTTTTCTACTCTCCATGTGGAAGAACAAGGATTTCTCAAATGCGACTTAAATTGCATATGCACATGCAAAATTAACACATAATTATATGCTTCTCAAAGACATCGATTATGGATATACACATGATAATTGGTTGAGATTTTCCATTAGAGTGACTCTTCCATAAGGTAACACTCGCTCAAAATATTTGAAACAAAGGTGTCCAAGTCAATCTCATTGATTCCACAAATTATCAAGCTCAGCCCCAAAATCTTCAGAGATAACATCCCATGCTCCTACTCTTTCACTAGAATTGCAGGATTCACTTGTGAAGCTTAAAGATCTTTCATTACCATTTTCCCTTTCAGTATCAATGGAATAATCACTGCTTGAATCTCTCAATTCAAAATATCTACCACTCTCATACCTCATACTCCTAAAGTTTGAAGATGAACCTATGTCACTCTATGTGTATATTTGAAGCGTGGAAAGGTAAGGCACATAATATAGAACTATAGTTTCTCTAGTATTCAATTGGATCGATACTCTTGTTCCATACACACTTGATTTATTGTGGGACTCCAAGAGATGTTCAAGGAAAAAATAATCTGAAGACTTTACTTCAGAGGATTTCCCCCATGATCCGATCCCAACTCATGAGAGTATCCATCAATCCCTCGACAACCCTATCAAATATTTTTCCACCCTCGTAGAGCTTTATGACGATATGAATCGCATTCTCATTCTTGGCGTCTGCATCCCATAGAATCTTCTCATGCCGACACATCTTCTTGCAAGATGCTCCATCCTTTCTCATTCTACAGACTCCACTCTGTGCTTGTTGCTACGAGCATATCAACCGATTTTCCTTCAAGATTCATTTACAAGACATCGTAAGACCTACATATGCTTCAGTTAGCCTATCTGATGATATATGACACCATCATTCTCATGGTTAGTCATAAAATCAAGAGGTGCAAATAATAAAAAGATGATGTGGTACGTGAATGCAAGCTACTGGCGACATGGAAAAACTTGATTATGAATGCAATCTAAACAGGATCAGGTGAGATAGGAAATCAGTGACTAGTTGTCTAGATAGGCATGGAAAGTTTGGTCATTAAGAATATAAGGAGATTCACCAATGATCATAGCAAGAAGGGATCTAAGCTAGGAGGGAGTCAAGATAGGCCTCAAGACGAAAGTGGGATACACTTACCTGATCAGCATTGGTGAGAGGGAGAAGGTCATCATCGATACGCATGACAACGACGAGGGGTTGACATCCTTCTACTGATGCATTTGCGATAGGAGAGGGGAACTTGTCAACAGGTAGTGCATTGGGGACGAAGAGGTGAACCTCATAGATAAGTACTATAATGAAGCAAAAGGGAGGGAGAACCTCCAGTATGCGATGCATTGACAAAATTCGGTGAAAGGTGGGAACATAACGAAGATAATCATGTGGACACAACGCTGACGTGTCAACATTGAATACGTGCACTTCACAGGTAATAAGAATGTGTGTAGTGAGGTTTAATACAAGCACGCTGACGGATAAACCAAGTTCGAAGGAAGGTGGTTTATGTACAGGTGAAGGGATCAATGGTGCTCCAATGCGAATATGGAAAAATGATGTGTTCATCGATACGTTATGTATCGATGAAAGGAGAGGGAACTCGCTGAAATGTGGATCGACAGCTCAAAGTGATCCGAGGAGGAATTGGAAATCATAAGGCAAGGTATTATGAGTAGAACTCGAGATTATTTTTTTTCACGATAGAAAGAGGGTGAGGGTCCTAGTAGGAAGAATTGAAGGGGGGGGGCAATTTCTTGTCTGGGAGAGACTCTAAGACAATAAAACTGGGAGGTTGTTGTGCATGTGAAACACCACATTATATCAAAATTTCATCATCATCATCATCATCATCATTTCATTAATGTATCCATCAAATGTTATGTCATTGATCAAGATTGGATGGTCTACAATGTTGTAAACATCATGGACATGGTAGCTAGTGGGGGCATGGAAAACCAAAGGTGTTTTTGGGTTTTCCAACTAAGTTTTTAAGAAGTAATGGAAATCATTTAGAAATCTCTTAAATATCATACAATGAAGCATCTGTATTTAGTTATATGATGTTTCTAGAGGTTTTTATTTTCATGGGTTCTTGCAATGAAGGGTGCATGTTTTGTTGCATATCTTTTAAAGGATTTTCTTTGCATGGTATTTGAGATAATTTAAGGAAAGAATGCATTTGGGTCTTTGTTTTTTTTTAGGGAAAGATATATGAGTTCTTATATGTCTTGATAGGATGAATTTGGAAGGAAATATGTCATGAAGTGATTGTCTTGAAGGGGGTTATTTATTGAATATGTGAGAGAATATAACTATACAAGGTTTTTATGAAGCATGAGGGTAAGGGTCCATTTTCTGTTGTAGAAATTTATCTAAGGGTCTTCTTTTGACGGTTTCTTGTATTTGAGGATGTTTAAGGAACAAATCCATTTAGGTATTTGTTTCTGTTGTAGGAAATCTATTTGATTTCTTCATCTACGTCTTAGTAGGTTTGAGTTTAGATGTGAAGTTGTGAAGTGATGGTTGTGTTAAACTGGGTCATTTTTTGAATTTGTGAGAGGCCATGGCTATGAAGGTGTTTGATCAAGTAATTTCATGGGAGTAGGTTGGTAGTGCTAGTTCGAGACATCTTTGAAATAAGGATGAAGTCAAGGCACGAAATAAGGATGGAGTGAAGGTGCAAGAATGTTGGTATGGTTTGAAATTTTGGTGCATGATATATTGTGTCGCTTCCAAATCCAAAGTATATTTCTCCATCAATAACACAACGATTCATTTTGGTACCCATATCTCCTTGAAAACTATTTTGAATGTTCCCTATATGGAAATTGGGTCTTTCTTCTGAAAATGCCTCTATAGTCCTGGGAGATTATCTTAAGAAATTCATGCATATAGAGCAAGGTAAGATTCTTACATTTGAATAAATTTTATTGGATAACTAAGGAAAAATTTAAGGATACATACTTATCTTAAAGTGTAGAAACCTTGGCGAATCATACTAATTCTTAAAATGACAAACATAAAATGTTTGGCCATATTTTTGTAAAAATGTTCAAATTTATAAGGATTTTATATAGATTGTAGAAATTTTTGTCTAATTTTAGAGTAAAATAATTTTATCGTATAGAATTTGAGAAAATCATTCTAGTAAAAAATGGAAATTGACCAATCTTTTGTTTGGAAAAAAACATGAAAAATTAGTCCATGGGAAAAATTTAGCCCCGAAAATTTTCACTATGAATAACTAGTTCCCATCACTAATTCCATAGTTAAAGCGTTATCCTAGGCATTTTTAAATAAATCCCTCAATGGTTCCATCCCTATTGAAACATTCCCATAATACCCAACTCACAAAATTGGCATTGAATATAAATTAGCTAGAAGGGTTGATATCATCAGAGCTTGGTCGGTTGAAGAATGGGGTCACTTCACTTGTTTGAGAATTTGTTTTGTTCTCCATTTCTAAACAACTAGATGGTCGTAAGTAGATGAAAGAATTGAGATTAAATAAAAATTGCCTCCAATATGATAAGAGTTGGGCAAGTTGTATGTATGGGATTGTTTCACTTGTTTGATAATTTTCTTAATTGGTCAATCCATGTGGATATTTTACAACTTGAGAATCCAAGGAGTTTCTAATAGATGACATAAATTTTGTGGAATACATACCATTTGTTATTAATAAGCTCAAGCATATCAAAAGATTGAATCTATACTAGAACCATCTCTTAGGGATATAATAGTTGTAGATCGAAGCGACCATGTGAAAATTGACTTGAAATCAAATTGAGTCATCGACAAAATACCCACCATGATATATAATATAGGCAAGGTGGAGGTTATTGGTGTGGGAAATACTCTACTCCAAGGAACTATTTCCTCTCAAATCGAAGATTGAGCCAATGTGAAATGATTGGTATTTAATAATTATAATTTTTGTGGTGTTATCCTTGGCTTTCTTCATTTGAATCCTTATATGATTTCTTACCTGGAAATGAGTAATAATAATCTAGGAAAAAGAATCCCTCAAGCCCTATGAGTGTAACAATGTCAGACATATAGACCTCTTTATCAATAATTTGTTGTACAAAATACCAAGATAAATTGGTTTTTGATATCTTGAAGTTATACTCAAATCGCCCCAATGATCCTTTTCTTTAGACTTTGGG
Source organism: Picea engelmannii (assembly GCA_009831015.1). Classification (NCBI taxonomy): domain Eukaryota; kingdom Viridiplantae; phylum Streptophyta; class Pinopsida; order Pinales; family Pinaceae; genus Picea; species Picea engelmannii. The sequence goes on from ML778362.1 coordinate 1,458,565, forward strand.
GTTTGCAAACAAGTTCACTTCCTTCACTTGGTTTTCAACCCATTTAATGGTCTAATATCAAACATGATCTCAAACATTTCCACACTAGAGCATATTTTCTGTGGGTTAACCAAATGGCCGACAACATTCGTTTTTTAGTTAACTAATTGGGAAGTCCAATTCCTCCCTCACTCGAGAACCTTAATTTTTTTTATATTTCATTGATTTTTCGAAGAAAGATATTTAGGTTATCTTAATAAGTTTGGAAGCTTCGATATGAAATAGCTACCAAAATAGGAGAGTAGAGTTTATTACACACAAATACACACAAATGATGCCTTGAAAAATCTCTATTGAATTAATATAATGATACATATAAATACAATAATATTTGTCTCAATATAGACAAACTACATTAATCACATAATCTACCAATGGAACAAATATCTCAACCTCACACCAATCCAGGAAGCATCTAGTTGGAGAGAATATATCACATCCAACTAGTTCCAACGACCTCCTAAAGAGTAGGAACAAATTCTCTATGTAGAGATGAACTTTACTTAATCATGAATAATAATCATTATAACCACATATATGATCAAACATAAGACAAGTAGGAGTTACATTTTCTAACACTCCCCTTTAACAACTACTTTTCTTAATCTTCATTAATTGAGGTCTTCATTAACACCTTCTCTTTTCTACAACACATGCTCCTTTATGAATCAAAGAACCTCCTTATCAACAAAGTCTATCTCTATTCCATCTTGGATTTCATTTGTACCTCAATCATACAAACATCACCAAATTGTCAAGGTCCATAGAAAGGAACAACCATACATCAGAATGCATGGGTAATCATCCGCTACAACCGTCGATATGACAAGAATGTCCTTCATGTACATGGTTCATTCAACCTATTGATGAACTTCCCCTGAATGTAAAACTTCACCTCCCAGAGTCTAATACCAATAACATGGTCCACTCCTAGAGTTAAATAACTCCAACGTATAAGCTACTACATTATAACAATACATTATCCATATCATCCGAGATACATGAAAAAGAGGTAAGCATGTCTATCAAGGGTTTACAACAATATTCCCTTTACATAAATACATGTACATACATTACATACTCCACTCATACCATGTACGCACTCAAACTTTTCTAGGATCACTACATAGAACATGACATTATAAACTTTCTATAAATACAATTTGTGACTCACATTAACATATGGTCTTGAGTCTATTATTATTCGACACACCACTCAAAATTTTACCTTCATTTATCCACGATCATGTCACTTTTATTTTTTTCATATTCAACTTCTATATTCAGTGTGCTACTTCATTTTATTATCTTCCCCTCGTTATAAATCATCTTGGGATTTTGCAACTTGCCCCTAACCATTACATTTCTCAGGTGGTTTTGGATGATCACGAACCATCACACCAAGTGGTTTCTAGATGACCAAGAACCTCACACGGAAATTGTTTCAGTTGACCACAAGCCTCACACACAAATCATTTTGGCTAACCACAAATGTCACACAGAAACGGTTTTGGCTCACCACGAACCATCATGATGGAGAAACTGATTTATAATGCACACACTCTTTTGGTCTTTCTTCACTATGAGCTTCATCATCAAAATTTCATCTTCTTCCTCTTGTACCTGCAAACAAATGATCATTGATGTCCATATATAAAGAAATCCATCTAACAATATACATGAGTACCATATGTTGTAATCCCTAGTCCTCTAGGAATCCTTTTCGCCTACATGGCTCATCAACATATTAGACTCCCCGTTAATCATAACTTGGTCCCAACCTTCACATTATGAGATTACTCTATCTCTAATCGAAGATTCAACTTCTCCAATTCAACATCAAGATAGCATATGAGTACACCTATCACCCTCATACCTACCCTAGTGGTTCATTCCAGAACTTGACGCCACATCCTCTCTATGCATAAGACGATACACTCTACATGATTACATGCGCTACCACACTAATAGATGTAGGCTTGACTCAACATGGCTTACAAAACATGCAGGAAAAACAACATGGACTAAAACTTTGGGGTGTCAGGTACAACTAATCATACACCCCCTGCAATACACATGTTCAATTTCAACATTTCAACTCAGGTACAACATGTTAAAATTTTAATTAAAATGAAGTACCAAGGCAAGTGTTTCTCTTCCCTAGGCGCCTAAGGGGAGAAATTGCCGAATGTGGGTCCTAGTCATTTAATTTGTGAGATGCAAATTAAAAGATGACTTTATGATTAAAGTGAGGGTGAGTGAAGAGACACCAAATCTCAGCCACCCATCTGATCTAATCTCAACCGTTAGATTAGAAAACTCCTCACCTTCCCTCATGAGGTCGACTTGGGCAAGAGGGCGCACCCATTCTTGGGTAAGCAACAACAGTCTTGTTGAGAGAGCAAGAGACTCTTGGTGAGATGCCAAGAGGTTCTTGGTGAGATGCCAAGAATAAGAGAAGTTGAAGCAATAGCAGTCTTGTTGAGAAAGCAAGAGACTCTTGGTGAGATGCCAAGAGGTTCTTGGTGAGATGCCAAGAACAAGAGAAGTTGAAGCATTATTGTTGAGAGAACAAGAGGAGTTCAAGCATTCTTGTTGAGAGAACAAGAGAGAGAAAGAGAGAGGTCGAGCTGAAGAAAAGAGTCAGCAGCTGCAATTTTTGGAAGTATTGGCATGCATTCCAAGGCTGCCGAATAACATTTAGTGGCATAGAAATTGAGTCTTAGCAGAGTTTTGGCACGAATTTCGAGACAGTCCGTACATCATTAATTGTCGTACAGTTGTACGGATTTCTGGTTCAGAAATCGAGGAGCAAAGCTACAGGAATGTCCAGATAAGTTTGTGTAAATATCTGAAGATGAATATGCTGTAAAAGAATTTCTCAGAAGCTCATAAATAATACAAA
>ML778362.1:1461552-1496028 GCA_009831015.1 Picea engelmannii
AAGTTAGACCGAATATCTTTGTGTCTATATTTTCTGAGTTTTGCATATTGCTGATATTTTATTTCTGCGTTGAAAACGATGTTCAGAATCCTCATGTTTCAGTTCTGAAATTTATTTTCTGTTAAGTTTTTTATATGCTGAAACACAGAGCTGAGTCATATGTTGAAACACCGCTGTGAGTATATGCTGAAACACAGTGCTGAGTCATATGTTGAAACACCGCTGTGAGTATATGCTGAAACACAGTGCTGTAACATATGCTGAAACACAGAGCTGAGTCATATGCTGAAACACCGCTGTGAGTATATGCTGAAACACAGGGCTGTAACATATGCTGAAACAGTGCTGAAACTGAGTTTGGCATTTAAATTTGGCTGAAAAATCAGTGAGACTGAAACTATGTTGGGGTTTTGAAAAATTAACACAACAAATATTCAAAATGATTTACATCGACACAAAGGTTACTATGTTCCCTTAATAGCAATCGTATTCAAAAAATATAATCCCATTACATATGCTCGAAATATATATCCATTTAAATTTCATCACCATGCATACTTTCAACCTCACATACTTTTCAACTCACATCCACTTTAATATTATCATCCCATGAAGCATCTTTGCTTTTCATTCTTCTTTGGAGTCATTGACACACCATACTATACCTATCATTTGTTAGAATGCAAATTCTAACAAAATAACTATCATTTGTTATGTTAGAGTGCAAAATCTAAAAAAATAACTTTTCTAACATATTGAGATCAAAGAGCTCAATATGTATGCTAACTTAGATAATGTCATAACTTATAAATTACAAAGAGTGATTATCAATGTTACCAGGACACCAAAAACATTATCACCAAGTATTGTTTAGTTTCATGAATTACTGCTAAAAACTCACGCAACCTTTTCTTCATGGCTACTCTCCATGTCGAAGAACAAGGATTTCTCAAATGCGACTTCAATGGCATATGCGCATGCAAAATTAACACATAATCACATGCTTCTTAAAGACATCAATTCTGGATATCCACGTGCTAACTGGTTGAGATTTTCCATTAGAGGGACTCTTCCATAAGGTAACACTCGCTCAAAATATTCGAAACAAAGGTGTCGAAGTCGATATCGTTGATTCCACAAATGGTCAAGATCAGCTCCAAAATCTTCAGAGATAACATCCCATGCTCCTACTCTTTCACTAGAATTGCAAGATTCACTTTTGAAGCTTAAAGATCGTTCATTACCATTTTCCCTTTCAGTATCACTGCAAGAGTCGCTGCTTGAATCTCTCAATTCTAATACCATATTAAAACGAGAGAACGGAGTTTATTATACAAAAATATTAAAATAAGAGAGTAGAGTTTATTATACACAAATAATATACACAAAATATGTATGGGACATTTTCTATTGAATTAATATAATGATGTATATAAATACAAAAAGCTTTGTCTCAAGATACACAAACTACTTTAATCACATAATTTACCATTTGAGCATTTCAATCTTACACTATTTTAGAAAGCATTTAGTTTGGAGAAAATTTCTCACATCCAACTAGTTCCAACATCTTAAAGATTAAGAAAAAATTCTACTTAATCATGAAAAATAATTATTATAACCACATATATAATCACACCTAAAACAAATAGAAGTTATATATTCTTACAATTAAAACTCACCAGCATGTAAAAAGAGATTCTTGAATAGGCCTAATGGTTAAGAACAAGTGTTTCCTCTTAAGAGGTCACAAGTTCAAATCCACCAAATCTATCTTAATTCTAAATTTATGATTTTTTAATAAACAACAAATCTTTGTGATTTTTAATATATATATATATCATTTGTCAACTCCATATTAAGTATCAAATGAATTGTACATCTCCCTCTTACTCATCTCACGGTTAAAGCATCGGTCCAAATGCTTTAACCATAAGAGTTTTTTCAATTTTAATTGTTTCATATAAAGAGACTTAAAATTGAAATATTTTATTTGTTATTAATATTTTTTTAATGATATGTGTTAACTCCATATTAAGCATTGAAGGAATTACACATATTCCTCATATGGAGAAGTAGAAAGCTCCTAAAAAAATTTTACTTTCAATTACTTTCTCCTTCTATATAAGTTGATATAAAATTATTTTACTTAAGTTCAATATTAAAATATTTTTTTAAATGCCACCTGTCAACCTCATGTTGAACACGAAAGGAATTAAGTATCTCCTTCATGGTTATAGGAAGTGTTTTTTAGCTATATTTTTTTTTTACTTTCAATTACTTTTTTTCTCTTTCTCTGACTACTTCTATATATAAAATTGATATAAAATTATTTTATTTAAAGTGGATATTGATTTTTTTTATTTATGGTTAACATTGAAATTTTTTAATGCTACTTATCAACTTCATATTGAACATCTTCATATTGAACATGAAAAGAATTATACAATGCTCTTGAATTGCAAATAATTCCTTAAACAACAAATTTGATAAGAAGTATTCATACTCTAATTAAAAAAAAATCGTTGGAAAAATTGGTAAGATGTATCCTCAACTTGCTTTAGGAGAAGGGGTTTCACTATATTGAGTTTTGCGACTTAATGGTGATTAGGACATACAACTTAACTCTCATGTGGAACATGAGAGTAACTCCTTAAAAGTCACGAAAGTGTCTTTTAATAAAAGGCTTAATGAGAAGGGGTTTCACTATATTGAGTTTTGCGACTTAATCGTGATTAGGACATACAACTTAACTCTATGAGCATGTTCAACATGAGAGTAACTCCTTAAAAGTCATGAAAGTGTCTTTTAATAAAAAGACTTAATGAGAAGGGGTTTCACTATATTGAGTTTTGCGACTTAATCGTGATTAGGACATACAACTTAACTTTGTGAGCATGTTCAACATGAGAGTAACTCCTTAAGAAAGTGTCTTTTAACAAAAACTAAAAGTATATGGTTATTAAGAATTATTTAAATTAGAATTATTTATGTTTTTAATAAGTTATAAAAAAAAACATGTAAAACTTTTGTGTAGGCAAATGATTGATTAAAAAGATTTAATTAGATATAAAGTTAAATAAAAATATAAAATATAAAAAGTTTTGAAACTTATTTAAAATAATAAATAATAAATGAATAATATTTTATTGTTTTTCATATAAAATTGTTTTTTTGGTTAAGAGTTAATCTTTTTAAGATGTAAGGAAATAGGTTAAGGGCCCAAGTTCTAGAGGTATTTGTTAAGAGTGAAAGTCTGTTCCCTTAGAGATCATCATCTAGTTATTTCAGATGATTTGATTTTTCTTGAATAATTGTGATGAGTCAAACTGCATTCGGGGATAATAACCATTAATAACTAACCTCACTGCCATAATAAGTTTTTCTATTTAAAAAAAAAAAACTTAATAAATCTCAAATAATAAATTAACAATATCTAGTGGCAGTACATACAAGCGGAAAGTGAACAACATTGAACCGATAGTGAATCTATTTTAATATATGTCCAAATATTTATATAGAATCCGCGTAGGAGCTCGAACGGACATGATTCGTTTTGATCAGTGGTGCAAACAACATTTTGCCGTGGCATGTTTCCATGATGCATCGCTTCTACCGAGGAAGATATATTTATTTATAATAAATGTATAAACAGAAGATTGGACATGAAGATGACGTGTAAAAGGTATGGATTTAGTTTATCATATGATGTAATGATGGTTAAACGAATTTCTATAATATATTATATTGATTTCATGTTGAGTATAAAAAATTATATATTTTATACTAAGTAAAATATCATTTAAGGTTTTAATTATAATAAATTGTTTAATTTATATATATATATTAATATTGAAATTGAAATATTTTAATTATTATTAATATTTTTTTAAATGCTCCAAGTATTGAAGGAGTTATATATTTCTTCATGTGTAATAAGATTAAGAATTTCTTTTATTATTAATATTTTTTTCAATTCTATAAAATATTTTTTGGTGTAATAATATTTTATTTTATTTTACTTTCAATTGTTATATATATATATATATATATATATATATATATATATAATGACTCACAATAAAAAAAATATTAATATTTTTTAAATGTCACATATCAAAGCATTGAAGGAATTACACATCTCTATTTTAGAGAGAAACATATATTAATGGAACACAATTATTTTTACTCAAAGTGTGTTGGTTTTCACACTTACTCATAATGTTAACTTGAAGAGAAGATTTATAAATAATGGTTGAAAGAATAAATAAGTTACCATTTAATAATTAAGTTATAAAGGGTAAATAAATTGTTTAAAATAACATATAAAATAGTAATTTTTTTTTTTTTTTTTAAGATTTTAAGAACCTTAAAAAAGAGGGAAGAAAGTAGCCGTTGAAAGACTCAATCGGTTACCATTTATAATTAGGATATAAAAAATAAATATTTATTTTTTAAATAAAATATAAAACAATAATAATTTTTAAATTTAATTTTTTTTAAATTTAAAAATTAGTGACTAAGAAAGGGTAATTTTAGAGAATAAAGAAATTAATATAACATAATGATTAAGATTTTCATTATTCAAATTAATTTAGGAAGAACTTGAGGTAACTAAATTACTTTGGATAATTAAAATCTTAATCATTATCCTCTTCTATTAATTTCCTTATTTTCTAAGACTACCCTTTGTTAGTCACTAATCTTTAAACCTTTAAAAATTAAAAACTATTATTATTTTATCTTTTATTTTAAACAAATTATTTATCCTTTATAATCTAATTATTAAATGGTAATTGATTGAGTCTTTCAATGACTAGTTTCTTACATCTTCCTTAATATTCTTTACATCTTTAAAAATTAAAAATTATTATTATTTTATCTTTTATTTTAAAGAATTTATTTATCCTTTATAACCTAATTGTTAAATGGAAATAGATTGATTCTTTCAATGACTACTTTCTCACCTACTTCTTAACATTCCCATTTCCCCCCTTTATAAAGCTTCTCTTCAACACTTTTTTCAATTATTTATGCTTCAATCCCTAATATGGGTGGAGTGTCTAGTGGAAATGTTCAAAATTCCTACACAATTATAATTACAGAAATTTGAAGTTAACAATTTTGTTCACTTTCAATGACTCTCATTCTCTATCATTATCTCTCTCTATAGAAAGTTGATATATAATTATTTAAACGAAGTTGGATCTTGAAATATAATGTCACAAGGTGAGATTTGAACGTCATTGCAAGGGTAACAACAACTTAATCATGTCACAAAGTTCAATATTTGAATCATTCTACCAAGATGAGTGGGGAGGGTAACAACAACTTAACTGATCAGTTCTCAACATGTCACAAAGTGGGATTTGAACTTGAGTGGGGAGGGTAACAATAGCTCATCGAGAATGAGTTTTCTTAAAGAAAATGTTAGAAAGTGGGATTTGAACCTTACAAAGAAGAGGAACAATATTTCCTAATAACCATTCAAACTACACCCATTAGCAAAATCTAAATTTATTATAAAGATATAGATTTGGATTTTCATATTAAGTATTTTACCATATTAAAAATATATCTTACCAACATTTTGAATTTTCTACAACATAGACATGCTTTTAATGTTGAAATACCCCTATCAAAATGAGTTATTATACATGGTTCATCTTGTATATGATCCAATGATGAAGAAAGAAGCTTGTATAAAGTTTGATCACAAATGGTATGAATACTTAATAAAATGTGTTTCAATGCTTCATAAAAAGACAAATAAGCCACGTAGTGGCTAGTACCTGCCAAAATGACTAGTATGTTTAGGACCATAGATTCTGGAGTATGGTTGTTGCTTCTACACATCACATGTATGATGAATTTATTGCTCCGATGAAATTTGATTGTACATTGCAATTTGCTAGATTTTAAGAAAAAGTCATATTTTGGTAAGTTGTGATGATGAAATCATCTTCATAAGATGAAATTAAAAGAACAACTACTCTTGTTTATAAGAAGTGCTTGAGATAGGTTTCAACAGTGATGTATTTAACATCTGTGTATAGCTCAGTAGCTTCTATGAAAACATTACCTAGTTACATTTGATTGTATGAAAACATTACCTAGTTACATTTTGTTGCATTTCTATTTACAGAGGCTAGTATTTAGTATTTATTCAATGATGCTTTGAACCTAAACTTATCCACTACTAACTTCAACCTTGTTGTTATAAACCTAATTTTCACCAGACATGCTTACCTGGCATCATGCCATATCAAATTCCTTCTTTCCCAAAGCACTACTGAACAACTCTTCTTAAAAACACTTTTTATAAAGGCCGACGCGCCCTGCTCTATTACTGCACGCGTGTACACGCTCCCTGACCCAAAACAACCCGCATGTACCTACAAAAGCACGAAAAAAGGAAAGTTGTCGACGAAACACACAGCTTTGGGTGAGTTAATTGAACCTTTTGGCCATGCATGGCTGAGGGTTCGTCCAAATACCTAGCTTATTCTAGCCTATAAAAGAAGGTTTAGGGGTCTCGTTTGAAAGAGGAGAATCATAGTAAAGAAACTATACCTGACTGCACATTCCCTTTGTCCCAACCCTTTAGCCATCCTTGTGAAGAGAAAGATAGAGCAAAGAAGTTGGAGGATAGTTGAAGAGGAGCCCAGGACCAGGTTCGTGGAGCAACGACCGACTTCATCATTGTAAGTTGATTTGTTGAAGTTAATAATAAAGAAATACTTTTCCCATCCCACCATATGAGGTTTTCATGGTTTATTGTATACTTTTTTATTGAATCTCTAACCCATTAATCTATATATCAAATGCATGTGGAGTTTGTTGTTTGTTTTGTGCGAATGCAGGTCAGCCTTTGGAGGAGATCTGCAATCAACAAGCGATCAAGCATAAGGAAGGATCTACATCAAACACCTGAAATAAGGTATGCTCAAGCAACTATGTATTTGCTCATCTTACTAAAGAACAAACAAGCGGAGGGCCTCCTGAAAGGAGTCAAAGTGGCAGGGCTGACTTATATTCTTCATATACTTTTTGTTGATGATGTTTTGATCTTGACAACTGCAAATTTTGCTGAGTGGTCCATCATACATTCGATCCTATCAACTTTTTTTGAAGTCTCTGGTTTAAAAATCAATGTTTCTAAATCCTCCTTCCTATCTTCTCTCGTGCAGGAGCCCATAAAGCGCGACTTAAGAGCACTCTTTGGAATAGATTTTTTTGAGCTCGAGGAGGGCTTCTCCTATTTAGGATTTCATTTAAAATCCTCCACATACACCATAAAAGATTGGGCATGGCTCTTGGACAGATTCGAACAGAAAATACCCAACTGGAAACACAGGTTTCTCTCGATAGGAGGAAGATTTGTTCTGATTAAAGCGGTGCTAGAAAGCCTTCCGGTCTATTGGATGACAATAGCACACATACCAGCCACCGTTTTGAAGTCGCTCCGTCAAATCTCCTTTTCTTTTCTGTGGGCTGGCTGCAACAAGACTAGATGCTTTCATCTCAGCAATTGGCAGGATCTTTCTAAACCAAGATCGATGGGGGGTTGGGGCCTAAAAAACCTGCCCCTCTTTCACAAATCTCTCACGGCCAATACCTTTTGGCGAATTTTAACTTGTACAGGACTCTGGAATTCTGTCATTACAGCTAAGTATTTACACCACCTCCCAGTTCATATTTGGATCAGACTTGCTAAACTACATCCACCTACAGGTTCGTCGATCTGGAAAAATTTATCTTCTTCCCTCCCTATCATTTTAAAAGGACTTTCTTGGTACCCAGGGGACGGGCATCTGATAGAAGTTGGAAATGATTACATATTGGGTCTGGGCAGCAAAGCGTACCTCTCTCCATCACTGCGTGCCTTTCTTCATGGAAAAAACTTACATTACCTCCAACAATTCCACCGCCCATCTATAACCGACCCACTGTGCGAATCTTGGCTGAGCGGACTCGACCTACAGCTTGATCCAACACACAGGACTGAATGGGATGGCTACACAAATCAACTCAAGGCCTCCGGCGTGCGACTTCAGCGACAACAAGACTCTCTTATCTGGATCGGGGGCGACCGGTCGGGTATATTATCGGCAAAGAACGTTTATCTAGCACTGGCAGCTCAACACTGGAAGACTGTCATTCCAAATTGGAGACAGAGAATCTGGAGAGAACACGGCCCTCTAAAACACAAATTATTTACTTGGCTCTTGCTCGAAAATAAGCTCCTGCTTTGGGACAATTTACAAAAGCGTGGATGGGAGGGCCCGAATCGCTGCGCCCTATGTACCAGGGATATGGAATCAACGCTACATGTATTTGTTCAGTGCCCCTTCACCTACTCGCTTTGGACCTACATCACATCTGCTCTCAACATTTCCACAGTTTGGGAAGGTAATGATGTCAAAGCTTGCTTTCAAAACTGGATCCAGCATAACAGATCTCATACATTGCTTCCAACACACCTCTGCTGGCTCATTTGGCTATCCAGAAATGCGGCTATATTCAACGACAAGAAGCCATCCTTCCATTTTATTACATCACACATTCTGGCAGAGGCAGCCAATCATGGCATCTCTATAAAACCAAAGGCTCCGGATCGACTCTCATTTCAAATTCCAGTTGATAGGGTGGTGGCCTGGTTTGATGGGGCCTCACAACAAGGGGGTACTTATTGTGGAGCCGAGGGAAAAATAACACTAAGCACACACACCATTATTCGCTGGATGTTGAATGGAGGACAGGGTACCAACACAAAGGCAGAACTAATTGCTGCTTGGGCATCACTACTGCTGGCCAGTCGCCATTCCGATACCTTGCTTCTACTGGGTGACTCCAAGCTCATAATCGATTAGCTGAATGGACTGACAGACTTCCATGTGGAAGCCCTCTTTTGCTGGAAAGATAGGACCAAGAATGCTACTTCACTCTTCAGCAAGCTCACTTTCCAGCATATTTTCCGAGAGGAAAACTCGGAGGCAGACTTCCTCTCAAAACAGGCATTACTCCTCCCTATGAGCCAACTTAGATTTTCTTATTGGGAGGACGGTAATGAAGGACCTATCTACAAGATCAACCTATGACTGGTTTTTCTCCTTGGCAGATTTGATGTCTTGTCTTCTCCGTAGCAGACATGCTGTCTTGTTGGTTATTGCCTTGATTGTGAGGCCACAGTGTGGATAGGAACAGGATTTTTGCAATTACCTCCTTGTAGCTTTTATGCTGCTGTAAGAGAAGTCGACTTGTAAATATTTATATCCTTTTGAATATAAAGAGCATTTTTTTCTCGTGGAAAAAAAAAGCAACTATGTATTTGCTTAAGAATAATGGGGGTCAGGTCTAGGATGACGATAGAAAGTAGAAATCTTTAGGTCTTTTTTGCATGCATAATTTAACCCTAAATGCTAGTCCATAGATGGATTTCCCACTCACAACAAAATTGGCGACCATACTAGGGAGATCTCTAGGGTTCCTGGGAATATTTTTGGGTATTTTTAAGAACTGGTTTCATTTTCCTATTTTTAAAGTTTCTGCAAAAGTCTGAGCTAATAGAGATTATGGCCTTCCATACCAGTTATCTTTGTTTCTTTACTTGACTGCAAATTTTTTTCCAAGACCCACAGAGGTACACGCAGCCTGTATAAGGTTTGCACGCGTGTACCCGCGCCCTACATTCTCATAGCCCATGTGTACACGCTAGCTGAGGACATGACAGTCATGTGTATGATTCCAAAAAATTTCTTTTAAAGAGGCATTCATCCTCTCCCCTGTCAGAATTAGTCCTTCTCAGTGGTTTTATGGAACTCTTTCTAGTCTTTGTTGTTTGCAGTCTATAGCTTAGGTTTCACCTCGGATTGGTTTATTCTATGAAGTTTTCCTTGAGTTGTTTTCTTTTCTGTTAAAGTAAGTGTCTGAGTCTTCAAGAGATTCTGGTTCTCAGTACCAGTAGTCTCTGCCTAGGTTGGCTTGCTTGGGTCTCAGAGTTTCAGATATACATGCAGCTTGTATAAGGCCAGCATGCGTGTACACGCTCTCTGACTTTACACAGCTCGCGTGCACACGCTTTCCGTGGAACTGTCAGCAGTGTGCCTGTGGAGAGAATTTTTGTTCAAGGTAGGGCAGTCATCCTTTCTTTTGAACAAGAATTATACCTCTCAGGTTGGGTCTCTATCTTAGCGGTCAATAACTTAGGTTTGATCTCAGCAATAACTTTCTTTTTTCATTTAGAAGTTTTCCTCAAAAATTTTCTGTTATAAGGTTTTTAGACAAGTGTGAGAGTCTAAATTTAATTTTCTTATGTGTGATTTTTTTTAAAGTGACTCTTTGTGATCTGCGCTTAGGCCAAAAAGTTTTCTTGGTTTTGACTTGTTGATATTTTTCCTTTTTGCTTTGTGAGCATTCAAATAAAAAAAAATATTTTATTTCTTTGTTGGTTAAAAAGTGTTGTTTTGCATTAGTAACCAGGGGAAAGTCTTTCCTTTCATAAGTTCTTGACGGTTTACTTAGATCATAAGTAGCTCGTAGTCGAGTGAAATCCTTCTTTGAGTTTGTTGTTCAAAGATCTTAGAATTTTTTTTAAAGTTTGAAAAGTTGTTTAGGATTTAAGTAAAGTAAAGGTTTTTGTTTCCAGCTTTCTGTTTATTTTGCTTTCATCTTTCAAACATCACTAGTTTCACTTTCATAACCTTTGAATTAAAACAAGCCATAAAAATTAACGCTAAATCTAAAATTCATTAGACTTTTTATGTTTGTAGGGTCAACCAACTAGTTTAGGGTTAGGGCCTTGAATTAGGTTGGAGAGGAAACTCTTCAAGGCCATTAAAATCAAACATTGGAGTCTGCGTTAAGGAGTGTCAAAGTACAATATCATGAAAGTTATCCGGGACCCCCCTCTAACACAGGGGATAAACACGAGGTCGCGTGCGGGAAGGTAGTGGAGATAACCCCTCCAAAGTTGGACCAATCATAGTGGAGAACACATATAGAGGGCTTGTCTTGGGATTCCGTTGATTGCATTTTCCACGGAGCTTCGTGGGTCTCAAATCCATTCAAGGTACTCAATTGTATTCTAGACCACTTGCTTTCGATACCCTTGACAGGTTTCAGGCTTGATACCCTGCTCATTGTGGTCTACCCGACTTTCGGTCGTACCTGCCTAGTGACTGTTCGTGCGCTGGCAACCTAGTTGCCTATCTTTTTAGGGACATACATAGGTGACTACGGGGGTATACCATGGTACCTAGGACAGGCATCGGGCCACGATTTGCAAAGTATACCCAGAGGGTGCTTCCGTGTTCTAGTTTCACTTGCACTGGTAAGTTGCTCTAGTGTTGGTTGTTGTAATTGTTCTTCCAATTAGTTTAGTGTTTTCTTGTTTTATCTTGTAGGGAATTTTTAGTGTGTGTTTTTTTTGAACTAGTAGACAACCCTAGAGTGTCTTTGATCTTCTCACACAGTGGAGGATCATGAGATCTGCCGGTCACGAAGGCTTCAGGTCCTATCACCAGTTACACTGGAGCCACCCCTGCCACCACTAAGGCGAAAGCTAGACCAACAAGGGTCTTTTGAAGTGACCAGGTCACAAGAAATTGTGCCCGACCAACATCCGGAGGAAACAACCATTTTAGAATTTGGAGAGAAATCTCTTGGTCCATATGAAATTCCAACCACTGATATTTTGGCACCCATCACTATACCGATTAACCCTTACGAGTGCCAGATAGTGTCGCAAGCAGCAATGGAAACAAATGTTGTCACTCCCTGTGGGAATTCTTCAATTCCCACTACGGTTGTCACCATAGGAGAGTTTCCACCTCCTAACCCACCGTCACCAGTCCGAGCCACCATGGTCTTGACTGCCTCTACCTCGCACAGTGGTCCGATCCCATCTATGGTGGCGGCCACAACCCCTTTTCCACAAAGTGCAATAGGCCCTCCGTTCTCATATGGGATGCCTAGCTCAGGTACAAGTCATGTACTTTCCTACTCCACTTCACAGACTTTAGGTATGGGGGCAGGGAGCTCTAACGCTCCTCTGCAAGGCCACATGGGGGGCACTTCATCCCCTTTTAATTCTTTCCCTTACGGGGGAGGTCATATACCTCCTTCGTCCCCTTCACTCGGTGGCACGCATCAGAAATCCACCGGGCCACCTGCACACAATAGTTTATTTGGAGCAGGGAGTCAAGGACCACCTTCGCATAATATGCTAGTAGGTTCGACATTGTTTTCTTTGTTCGGTGCATTTGGTAACAACGCCTTCTCGTCAGCTTCTTTCCCGACTAGGGGCAACCCCAGTTTTGGACAACCTATTCCTATGCAGGGTACTATTCCTGCAAAGGGGGCAAACCTAGGAACTTCTTTTGCATCAGGGCCTTGGAATTCTTGGTAGGGATCCATTCCCTCGTCAGGAATGTCGATCTGGGGCAATTATTTCCACAGTCAATGGAACCCTGGACAAGGTACTATGCCCATCCCCATAGGATCGGCATGGGGCAACCCTTCCCAAAGTCCTCCGAATGTAATGCAGGACCATCCATCTATGTCCTATTTTTGAAATCAGCTGATGATGTCACCTCACACGCCAAATCCGTATGCTGGTCATGGCCATGGTTTTTATGAGAACCCAAGCTAGCAACCGAAATTTTCCTGGCAACCTGATGCCAGTCAAAATCCAGGTCCCTTTTTCCCAGGTTATCACCAACAACCCAAACTACCTTTTCTGGAAACCTTGCATCTGCCAGACTTGACAAGGTTGTTGAATGACCCTATCTGTCATGATCCATGTTGGCCCCCTATGCCGATGAAGTTACCTTCGGACATACCAAAATTTGAAGCCAATCCAAACGAAGATCTAGGCGATCATGTGACTACCTTCCACCTTTGGTTCTCATCTAACTCATTCAAAGACGACTATGTGCTGTTACGATTGTTTCAACATACTCTCATTAGGAGTGCCACGAAATGGTACATTGAGCTCGACCACTCAAGATACTCTTCTTTTGGCGAATTGGCAATGGCCTTCCTAAACCATTTCCAATTACCTGTGAGATACGACGTTGGCACATAATTGCTGGCCAAGTTCACACAGACAAAAGCAGACCATATCTCTAATCACATCCGAGAATGGAGATGTTAGAAGAGTTTAATTAAGGTACCGGTCCCACCAACATTCCTGCGCGAGTGGTTCCTTAAGTCTTTGGTCCCCTAGTTATCCAAAGAAATCACGATGTCGGGAGTTTTTTCCGAAGAAGACGCCATCATGAGAGCTCAATAGATTAAGATCATCTATTCTCAGTCCGGTTTATTATACAAGATCTTACCAGATGCACCACGCTCAATACTTGATAAAACCCGATAGAGAGTTGGATCACATGCCGATGGTATTGGTGGTTCAGCACAAACAAAGCCCGCTAAGCAACTAACGAAGCAGTTGCAGTAATTGTCTATACAACACACATCAGCCAACCAAAATACTGTTGTGGCTACTCCCCCTACTAAAACGTCGAATGTACACATAGTGAAATCGACAAACCCAAAGGCCACCCAACAACCTGAAGGAAAGAAAAAACAACGAAAGAAGGGTAACGAGGATAAGAAACCCACTAATAATGTTGGCAGGGGCAACACTAAGAAACAAAAGGTGAGGTATCCATGAAACCAGTGCACAAAAGACCACTCGACCCACCAATGTCCTTGACTTGTAGAGGCCCAAAAGTTTGTGACACAACAACAGCCTATTGTGTTAACCAATCCATTTCAACATGGGAAAAACCTAACCTAGGCGTCTACAAGCGTGGAAGGGGGCAGTCAAGGACCCTCTCCGTCTTCGAACAATCACACATCTGTGAATGTATATATGATGAAGGGTGATGCTTTTATATCGACTAGAGCGCATGACTACAGTAAACCAAGCACTTCTGAGAAGGGAAAAGAAGCCGAACTCAAATCTCTTCCTCTGCAAATTGAGAAGACTTTGGGAGAAACAATGACACGCATCCCAAAAGGCACGTTCATAAAATATTCTCACAACCCAAACGCAAGGGCCGCCCAGAACTGTTCTGTGGTGGAGGATTTGTCTCAAACCCCTTGTGTGATGTCCGCTTTGGAGGTCCTCCAAAGCTTCCCTTCTCAGAGGAAAGTTTTGTTAACCACGTTAGGATCTACCAAGACTTGTAATCTGGGTACCATCATGCTAGATACAACCGACTTAAAACCTCGTCTTCCTTACCACATAGTGTTTCAGATAGTAGTGGCTCACCCCATGAAAAATTTTACTCTAAATATTTTTCACACGGTGGTTGATGAGGGTGCCTCGACATGCGTTAAGTCGTTGGCATGTTGGAAGGCCATTGGCCAACCTGTTTTGTCTCCATTGCCTACTGTTCTCATTGCTTTCGACGGTCGTTCTTTCCGACCACATGGTATCATTCCCTATTTCCCCGTGCAGTTGGGAGGGAAGACCGTTTGCGTTGAGGTAGAAGTAGTCGACGCGTCCCTCAACTACAATCTCTTGTTAGGAAGGATTTGGACTTATGCCATGCAAGCAGTGGTTGATACAGTTTTTCGGGTCTTGTTATTTCCACACGAGGACTGGATTGTGACCATTGATCAATTGTCCTTCTCCAGATCTGACCCTTCATTGGGGGTATCCGTGGTCCCGATGATTGATAATCCCCAACAAATCTTAGTCAACGTAGGGGTTGGTTTGTGCCCATCTTTGATGGGTACCTTCGATTACTCGCCCCCTCAAGGTTATGTCAAATTCATATCTGACCACCATAAGGTTGAGATTTTCCAATTTTCGTCATTTCGCACGACTTACTTCACTGATCCTTGGATACTTCCTTCCCCATCAGCCACGATGGAGGGGAGAGGGCTCCCGGGCATGTACATGCCCTTGTCCCCAGTTGAAGTAGCATACTCTTTAGTCCAGCAAGCTTCATCCAACCCAGATCCAACTCTTGCACAAGAGTTAGATCTGCTTCTAGAGCCTATTTGGGCTCAAGGTTCCCTCACTGACACCGATTCGTTAGACTTAGTCTTGCCCTATGACAAAGCAGTAATTGAAGGAATCACTAGTCCAGACAAACCCTAGAATGATATTCATCATAGATCATACTTCCTCCCAGAGTTAAGCAGAATTGAGGACGGAGAATTCACCTTGACTATGACTGGAGATAGGTCTTGTCCTATTAATCCCTTAGCTACACACGAGGTCTATGCTGAGGATAATATGGAAACCATCATTGAAACCATACCGATCAATATCTCCAGAACACCTGGCGTCGTGGAGAATGTTTTCATCGGAGCTGACTCATCCCCCAGAGAGATTCAAATATACACAGATCTATTTAAAGAATTACGCGACATTTTTGCCTGGTCTTAAGGAAATGCTAGGCATCGATCAAAAAATAGTCGAACATGAAATCACAACTTATCCAGATGCCAAGCCTGTCCGATAGAAGCTTCATCTAGTTAACCCCATGAAAGCAGCAACCATTAAGGTTGAAGTTGAGAAACTGCTAAAAGTCGATTTTATCTATCCTATCCATTTGACCCAATGGGTGTCAAACCCCATGCCGGTCAAAAACAAACAAGGCACGATTCGTGTATGTACAGAATTCCATGATTTGAACAAGGGATGTTCCAAAGATAATTTTCCCACACCATTCATCGACCAAATAATTGATGAATGTGCGGGTTGTGGGGCCTTCTCTTTCATGGGCGGTTTTTCAGGATATAACCAAATACAAATCAAACTCGAAGACCAGCACAAAACAACATTCATCTGTCCATGGGGTACATTCACGTATCGTAAGATGCCTTTTGGTCTCAAAAATGCTGGAGCTACCTTTCAGCGGGCCATGTCTTTTGCTTTCCATGACCTCAAGCATATAGTCAAGGGCTATGTAGATGATTTAGCATCTCGATCTCGCAAGAGAATGGATCATCCCACACACCTTCGACTTATCTTTGAGCGATGTTACTACTTCCGGATTCGCTTGAATCCAAACAAGTGCATCTTTTGCGTAACATCAGGACGTTTGTTAAGTTTCATAGTGTCAACAACAGAGATCATGGTCGATCCTCTCAATTTTGAGGCAATAATTCAGTTGCCTCCCCCATGCACAATCCTTCAACTTCAGATTCTACAGGGCAAGGCAAACTTTTTAAGACGTTTCATCGCCAACTATGCCGAGATCACCAAGGGATTTATGCGCTTACTGAAGAAATATGTTCCTTTTCATTGGGACGATGTCGCTCAACGCTCTTTCGATGCATTGAAACATGCCCTCACAACTGCCCCTCTTCTTCGGCCACCTAACTATAACACAGATTTCTTATTATACCTGGCTACAATAGATTCAACCATTGGCATGGTCTTAGTTCAGGAAGATGACTTGTTCTCAGAATATGTGATTTATTACCTGAGCCGAGGCCTCATAGGACCGGAACTCAATTATTCTCATATCGAAAAACTTGCGTTGGCATCAGTTCATGCTGTTCAATGATTCCGTCATTATGTTATGTTTCGTAAGACCACCATCATTGTTGTTGTGAACCCATTCTAGTACATGTTGACATGACAGGTAATAGGTGGTAAGATCAGTAGATGGATGTTAGTCCTCAAGGAGTTTGACTTAGATTTCGTTTCAACGAAATCCAAAAAGTCACTGGTCTTCAAAAAACTTATTTCAAAACTTCTGGTTGAGTCAGGTGATGTTGTGCCTGAAGAGTTGCCTATTAGAGGAGATATGTTTTTGATCACCTCTTCGGATCCATGGTATGGAGATATACTTATCTATCTCTAGAATTTAAAGTGCCCCATCTCTGCTTCTCGTGATGAGCATCGACGCATATGCCATCAAGATAAAAATTATCTCACACTCGACGATACATTTGATCAGAGAGGTGTAGACTGCATCCTGGGTCGATGTCTCACTCATGAGGAAGTAGTTATCGTGCCTAACGATTTCCATACCAGAGCATGTGGCGGTCATTTTTCTGGGTTGGCAATGACCCAAAAGATTCTACGAGCAGGTTACTTACGACTGACACTAATCAAAGATTGTATTGAATCGGTCAAGAAGTGCCACCCGTGCCAAATCTTCTCTCGGAAGATGAGGTCACATCCCGCTCCCATGTTTCCTGTCATCACAGTTGGTCCCTTCACCAAGTGGGGGATTGATTACACTACATTCAACCCTCCTTTAGCAAGGGGGCACCGTTACATCATCGTAGCCATAGACTACTTCACAAAGTGGGTTGAAGCTATGCCAACGTTTAAAGATGATGGAGAGACTGCAGCTCTCTTTTTATTCAACCAGATAATAGCAAGGTTCAGTGTCCTTAGGGAGATTGTCACTAACCATGGCAGTCACTTTCAGAACCAGATGATGACTGAGTTAATGTCAAATCTTGGGTTACGTCAAGAACATTCATCACCCTACTACCCCCAAGCAAATGGTCAGGTGGAAGCTGTGAATAAATCTCTTAAGACCATCCTACAGTGAACGATCAACTTAGCCAAGTAAAATTGGCATTTGATGTTATACTCGGCATTATGGGCTTACCGAATGTCAGTTAAGACTGCAACCTGTTTCTCACCTTTTCAACTCATTTACGGGCTGAAAGCGGTCTTACCTATCGAATGTCAGATCCCGTCTCTAAAGTTGGCAGTACAATTATTGCCAGACACTTCTCCACTTGAAGAGAGGTTATTATACCTTGAGTAGCTCAATGAGAAGCATCGTGATGCGGCCTTAGCCAATGAGGCTCACAAACATAAAGTCAAGTGTCAGTATGATAGGTCTGTTTGTCCTCGTATTTTCACTGAAGGCGATCTTGTCCTGGTCTATGACCAAGATAAGGACCCTCCGGGGGCGGGAAAATTCAAACCCATGTGGTTCGAACCTTTCATCGTAAAATAGGTGCTAAAAAGGGGCGCTTATCATTTGGTTGACTTTGAAAGAAATGTTTTGGCAGAGCCTAGAAGTGGACTCTACCTCAAGAAGTATTACTCATAGGCATGTCACCATGGGTAACTTTTTGTAACATATGTATAGCCTTTGTACTGTTACTTTCTAGTTTCTTTTGGTGTTATGGACATGTAGTTTTTGATGTATCTTTCGTTACTATGGAAGATGTCAAGTGAATCCGAGGTGTTCATTGGGTACATGGACGGTGCTATCCGGAACACTCGGAGGCTTTCCTCCGCAGCTTGGGTAATTCTTTCACCTCGAGGCCAGTTATTATCTTCCGGAGATATATGCTTAGGTGACACCACAAATAATGTCACCGAGTATAGTGCAGTTATTGAGTTGCTTCATGACGCGTTGTCATTTGGTATCTCTCATCTCCGGGTATATCTCGACCCTCAGCTAGTTGTGTCTCAGTTAAATAGAGTCTACCGTGTTCATGATCTGAATTTACACCGACGATTCCTTAGGGTACGTCTCTTAGAACAAAGATTTGATTATATTACATATTTTCATGTTCCTAGGAGTTTAAACCAAATTACAGATACTCTAGCTAATCAGATTTTAGATTGGCATCTTGCACACATATGAAAGGACATACACATAAACATGTAAATCCATTTTTTGCAAAAATGATCCATAAGCCACAAAAAGACATAAAAATCCATATATAACATTATAGTCACCAGAGTACATAGGTGGATGCAAGCGCCTCAAAAATATAATCAATAACGAGTCACAGGGATTATGCCCTCAAAAAATATATACAAGTAGTGCTCTCAGCATGAGAAAAGTCTAACTAAGGTCAGAGCCCATGGGCCTTGTTGTACTGATCAACAATGTTTTCCAAACACCAAAACAATCAGACCCATGTCTGTGGTGCCCCCACAACATGAGGCTGCATAGATGGTGGAAAATCCTCAATCTCTTCCATAGGGACCGTGTGAGTGAGCGCAGTAAAGTTCTTCTCGACTTGTCTCAACACCCTTTCAGCCTCCTCGACTTGAAGATCTCTTGCTCCTGCTAGTCCCCCTGTAGCGGCAGCTACGGCCCCTGGCTGAGGATGACGCTTGTTCCTCGCATAGTCCATAGGTCGCACTGGTCCCACATCTGCACATGACAAACACATATCCGTCAAATAATCTGGTATAAAAAAAATGATACATAACAAAAACAACACAAAAATTACACATGTTTCACAAAAAACAAAAACAACAAAATAATGATGTAAACTTACCCATCTCTCCTCACTCCTCACCAGGAGGTACTGGTATCTCAGGATCTCTCGAGAAATCAATCCCAGCATAGGGGTAATCCTCTATGACTCGGATCTGTCGTGACAACCAAGTGAAGAAATCATCGTCGAAGGACTCATTGGTCCTTCCACCACCTTGTCGTGGCAGTAACATTGCCCATCTACAAATTGCAAGAAGAGAGGCCTGATGTCCTCGTACCACTACTCGAGGACCGAATCTCGAAACTCTTTCAAAGAAGAAAGAACATAGAATGGACCCAAACCCGAAGTTCCTCTGTGTTTGCGACCGACAATCTGTCAACTGCCTCTTCATACACTCTAAAAATGTTGTGCTCTAGTCAAATATTTGTGCATTTAAGAACTAGACTGCACAGTTTATCTGTTCATGGGACGCTCGATGTAGAGCCGCAGAACTAGTAATCCGCCCAATAAGAAACACAATCGCCTGCAGAGATAAGTCAATAATCTTGCTTATGGGCACCTGTGAGCTCGAGTGGTCTGTACCAGCCTCACAGTAAAGTCCTATCAATTCCGTTATGTTATGAGGCCTTGAAGGTAATGTCTGGAAGTTGACTGGTTCCCCTCTCCTAGAGAGGCCAGTCAAAAAATATATATCCTCTGTCGTGGGCACCAGTGACTGCCCCTCTATCATAAATGCCTCTGCATCCAAATGTCAATAATCAACCAAGGCGTTCAGTAGCCTAGGTTGTGCCTACATAAAAGGACATAAGAAGAACTTGAGCAACCCACATTGCATCAAGGAAGCCACAACATTGGGGTCTTCCCCGACCAACTCACTAACCTCCTCATGCTCTCTTTCTCTCCAGTGAACATACATTCTGCAAAACATCAAGGTTCAGGAGGGTTAACCCTTGTTTTAAAACTTTTTTCACTCAGTAAGGGGGTCCACGCGGGTTGTAATGATGACAGTCGTGTGTACACGCGTGCAGTGTTTACTCTGCCTGAATGTACATGCGGCCTGTCCTAAGACAACCCACGTGGACCTAGGGCCGACCTTTTGGAGATCGATGCCCCCCCAAACCATGAAGCCAAAGCAAAAATAAAAGACTTAAATTGCAAAATAAGAGAGTTTGTACTTACTTGGTCCAGATAGATGGTTGTTTGGTCCACTGTAGCTCCCGGAATCACCACTTTTATCAAATGGGGTTATTTGGCTCTAGAGTCAATTTCCAAATCAGCAATGGTGATAATGAGCTATCAACTTCTATTTATAGAATTTTTTGCCTCTTTTGTCGCTTTTTTGGCCCCCCCTATCATTTTCTTTAAAATAAAAACCATTTAGAGTGATTCAGGAGTTGCATTGGAGGGGTATGTTCGGGTATCGAGACAATTTTTTGGAGTTTTGGGTAACTTTTGACGGTCCATGGAAAAATATCATATGATCAACTTGAGCATATAGGTTAGGTTTCAACCCTGACTTTTGTATCTCGTTGTCTTTATCCCTTTCCCATAGGATCGACCCCATCAGGTTGTGACACAGAACCATCATTGTTGCTTTAGAAGTGTCGCAAGTTGGTGGTAGATATTACCAAAACATGGATGCCCTAGGTAGATCCTGGTTGTCCATGCTGTCTCTAATAACTGTAGGCTCGGGATTCCTTGTTGTTTTTCCTGATTACGAGTTTGAGCCTCATTTTCATTATTTCTTTTGACTCTTGACCTCACCCTCGATACTCCCAAAAGATATAACGAGTCTTCTTTTAAGCTCTTTTCAGACCCTCTAAACATGAAAAGATTGTCGAGCGATCTTGTGACCTTTCACGCTTGTTAAACTGAAATTTGAAGTCACGTCTGTCTGGTGGTAGTTTACTCTTTTTTCGGTCTGGACGGTCAACTGTACGAACAAAGGTATACTCTAAGGAACTTTAGTTCTCTATAAGAGTACTCTCAGGTATCATTTTAACCATTGTTCAGGCCTGAGGGACTAAATTTACGAAAAAGGAACCCCCACGGAGTCCATAGTTAAGCTCTTTTCAGACTCCCTAAAATTGAAAAGATCGTCGAGTGACATTATTCTTTTACACTTGTTAAACTAGTCCAGAAGAACATTCCTGACGGAGTCCATAGTTAAGCTTTTTTCAGACTCCTTAAAAATGAAAAAATGATCGAGTGATCTTGTCTTTATCACACTCGTTAAAATGGTTTTGAATAGACGTCTTGTCGGTGCTAGTTTACCCCATTTTTCAAACCAACTAGACTACCTTCGAAAAAGGTACCCCAATGGAGTCTCCTTTTACGTTTTTAAGACTCTCTAAATATGAAAAACAGTCGAGCTTACCTTCTCTGGGCTCGTTAAACTTACATCGAAGGACGTTACCATTGTGTGTTTTGTTAACCACGTTTGCATACCTGCGTCTTTGGTCTAAATGCCAGCTCCATGTTGCTCTCAATTGAACCATCTGAAGCATACCTTATACGCAAGCCTTGTAGCACTTTTCCTCTGTGTCTTGACACCTTTGGCCCCTGGAGGATTTTTATCGAGTGTCATTATTTTGAACATCAGTCTTATCCTTGCGCCTTGAACTTGTATGTTTATAACACTCATTCCTCCATTGTAACGTAACATTCTTTCATTATTTTTTCCAAAATCATTGAAAAAGACAAAAAAATCAAATATACCCCAAAAAGAGGAAGGGAACAAGTATTTTCTTTATTAGCAGCACAATAAGTCACCCTTGGATAAAGCACATCTATCCGTTTGTTCGTCAAACTCTGGGATTTAATAAGACCTTAGGAAGTTGTTCTCACTACATAGAGCTATGTCCTCCTCCATTTGGTTATTCTTCCAAACATATGGAGAGTTTGTGTTGCCTCCTACCTTGTAAACTTATGATTAATGCCATGCTGCCTAAGTCTCATCATTTGTCGTGTTGTTGTCTAAGGGAATTTTTTACCAAGCTTGAGTTGGCCCCTCTACAGTTTGTCTCTTTCCCTCATACTTGACCATCCTGAATGTCCGATCAAGTCTTTGTTCGAAATCAATGAAGCCTTCAGTCTGATCATCAATATTCTCTAGTCCATGACCGACGAGCCGTCTAAGACCTCTGGGTAGTGAAGTCATACACTCATATTACACTCCTACTCGAGTTTTGAAGATTTTGAAGTCGTTGCTCGAGCTCTGAAGACCTCATCTCCAGCCATCAGGCCTTATCAGCTTCTAAGAAGATGGATACTCTACATGTATATCTTTTCCATTTCGAGATGTAGCTTCGCTGTGTATTGTTCGCAGATACACTTTATATAGTTATATGACATGGATCTACAGTGTATTTGATTGGTATCCATGACTTATTCTATCCCAAGCATGGGTATGCCCGCCTTGGTGAGACACTTGTTGTTTTTGCAGATGGTGCCTCCCGATTTCTAGTCCCTGGGCTCACTTGTTCGACACATCAGTAAATATTGTTAATGTATTTGAGCCATCAGATGCTGTTCTGACCTCACACATTAGGGGGCATCTGTTATAACCCTAATTTACACCAGACATGCTTACCTGGCATCAAGCCATCTTAGATTCCTTCTTTGCCAAAGCACTGTTGAACAACTCTTCTTAAAAACACTTTTTATAAAGGCCCACACACCCTGCTCTATTACTGCATGCGTGTACATGCTCACTGACCCAAAACAACCTACGTGTACCTACAAAAGCACGAAAAAATGAAAGTTGTCGTCGGAACACACAGCTTTGGGTGAGTTAATTGAACCTTCTGGCCATGCATGGCTGAGGGTCCATCCAAATACCTAGCTTCTTCTAGCCTATAAAAGAAGGGTTAGGGGTCTCATTTGAAAGAGGAGAATCATAGTAAAGAAACTATACCCAACTGCACATTCCCTTTGTCCCAACCCTTTAGCCATCCTTGTGCAAAGAGAAAGATAGAGAAAAGAAGTTGGAGGACAGTTGAAAAGGAGCCTAGGATCAGGTTCGTGGAGCAATGGCCAACTTCATTATTGTAAGTTGATTTGTTGAAGTTAATAATAAATAAATACTTTTCCCGTCCCACCATATGAGGTTTTCATGGTTTATTGTATACTTGCTTATTGAATATCTAACCCATTAATCTATATATCAAATGCATGTGGAGTTTGTTGTTTGTTTTGTGTGAATCTAGGTCAGCCTTGGGAGGAGATCTAAAATCAACAAGTGATCAAGTGTAAGGAAGGATCTACATCAAACACCTGAAATAAGGTATGCTCAAGTAACTATGTATTTGCTTAAGAATAATGGGGTTTAGGTTTGGGACGACGGTAGAAAGTAGAAATCTTTAGGTATTTTGTGCATGCATAATTTAACCCTAAATGCTAGTCCGTAGATGGATTTCCCACTCACAACACTTGTGGTATTTGGTTTTCTCAGGGTTTCTACCGGTAGATGTGGAGGAGCATTACCGACACTAGTGTTAAATATAATGTAACCTCAATAGGCTGACTGTACACTACCAGCTGTCCTGGCCAGCTGTACTTTTTGTTCTCGATTTGCTTGAGCCTATTTAGCTCAGCTATTTCCCTTTGCATAGTAATTTCTTCAAAACTTCTTCATATCTTCTTCATTAACTCTTCTCATTGTACTTTCTTCTTACATTCTAATATACTGTTTTCTGTTCTATTATTTTCTCTTTGCATTTCTTGCTTCACAATTTATCATGGTATCATAGCTTTAGTAGTAAGCCTATTCACACAGGTTGGAGAGCAACACGATCCTCAAATAGTGCAGAGCTTACACGGATATTGAGAGCACGCGACACAGTCTTTTTCACAAAGATTGGAGAACTGTTTGCCATACTCTCGAAAGATCCTCGCAGGAAACTTCTACGAGGAAGCAGATCGGCATACGCTCAAAAGATCAGCGTAAGAAGCTCACGTGACGTAGCAGAGTGTACTACACTTGAAAGTTTCAAGGAGCATAAACACGAGAAGGAAGCGGAGATCGAGAAGGAAGAAACAATAAAGATTCTTGTACAATTTTCAAGAATCATCAAAGATTCACGAAGAAGAGCTGCAGGAGGCGGGAACTCTTGAAAAATTCAAAGCATTGATTCAAATTCATTAAAGATTCCTACATAAGGCAGAATCATTTAAAGATTTTCGGAAATTGCTCAAATCCGTCAAAGATTGCAGTAGAGAACAAAGAACTCGTGAAATTCTTTCAAATCTTTGAAAGATTCACAAATTTTTCTTCCACAGGAGAAAAGAATGCATCTCAGGTGCAAAGAATAGCCATTGAGGCTGTAAGATTCGTCCTGCAAATGGATCCGAAGCAGGAAATCCAGTTCAGAAGGGACGAAGAGAGCGCGGAAAAGGAAAAAGAATTTCATCCATTAGATCTTGCGCAGAGGACCGACATCTGTTGGATCAGCGAGAAAGTGCACGAGGTTTAATCCTTTGGATGCACAGGAGAAATTTTCGACTTGTGAAGTCGCAAAATCCCGAAATCATCTGGACCGTCCATCAAGAGACACGTGGCGAGATCTCGACATTTTGCTGACTCGTAAGGTGTAAAGGTCAGAAGACTGCCGTGAGAATTCGTGAATTGTGAAATCATGAGTTATTCTAGGCCGTTGGATTGAGAAAGATCGTGAGCCGTCGATTTGATTCTATCACAAAATCGGGAATCGGGAGTTGGATGAGCAAAGGTGATTGCACTGCAAAAATCCGATACGCGATATCATGAAATCCCGAGAAGATTGTGAGCCATCCATCTTAGAGGACAGGTGGCAGCAGATCCAAGTGCCATCATTTTGGCATTTCAGTGTTCGAGATATCGGAGGTCTTATTGACGAAAGGTCGTGACACTCCATGGCGAAAGTCCCGAAATCTCGAAAAGATCACAATCATCCATTTGTTCGGACACGTGGTAGACATCGAGGAAACCGTCGGAATTTTAGCTACCAGGGTTTCAAGTAGACAGAGGATTTAGAGTCGCAAGTCGTGAAATCGTGAAACAACGAGGACCGTCCATCGTAAGGGGACGTGTGGAAACAATCTAGGCCTTTGGGGAAAGTCCCGAAAGGAAAGCGCCATCGGCATTTCGGACATCGGGTGATCGAGAAGGTAGAGGTTCTTGACATCGGGAAAGAGGAAGTCCTGAAACCCAAAATCGCGAACTCAAGAGTTGCGAAATACCGATATGCCAATGTCTAAAATAATCTGATTCGTTGATCTCAAATCAACGAGGATCGTTTATCCTTGAAGCCAATTCTCCATTTCGGTAAATCGAAGATCAGGGAATCGAGGAGTCAGAAGAGCTCGTTATCAGGGTTCACGAAGTCGTGAAACCCAGAATCTTGAGATCTCGATAAGACCTGGACCGTCAGATCACAGGAAGATCTGGACCGTTGAATTGTCCAAAGGAAAATTTCAGCATTTCGGCATTTGAAGTCCTGAAAGTACGAAAGGAGGATATTGGAACTCGACATATCGGGGATCTCGCAGATAGAGGATCGGGCCACTTCGCATCACGAAGTCCCGATTCGTGAAATCCTGGAAAGGCTTTCGAAAAGGGCCTCTCCAGCATATTTCTCAATTCAGCAATTCGAAAGACAAAGAACCGGAAAATCCCATAGCTCTTTAACATCAAGGCGCGTGGTCACATTGATCGGAAACTAAGGGCCAATTCAAGGCCGATAAGCTCTCTTCGACAATCGACAATTGGCATTTCAGCAATCGAAAGTTGGAGATTTCAAAGGTCCCGTCTAACGGAGTTCCGAAATCACTGCAAGAAAGCAACAGACCTGATTTCAGCGAAAGAGACAGGTAAAAACGAATTTTCTTTTTGTTTTTTGCTAAATTTTTTAAAAAATTTGGCTTCGTCTAGCAATTTAGGACCAACTCAGGGTCCGATTCTTCTTGGAAAGAACTATGAGTTCTGGTCTCTTTGGATGAGATCCTTCTTGCAAGCACAAGAGTGTTGGGATCCAGTGGATCATGGATATGTGGAACTAGATCCAACAGACCTTGCCGCCATGACAAACCAGCAGAAAATTGCTCAGGCATCTCAGAGAAACAGAGAAAATAAAGCTAAATTTTGGATTCAAAATTCTGTGGATGACTCAATTTTCTCAAAAATCATAGGTGCTGGTACTTCAAAACAGGCCTGAGACATCCTTAAATCTTCCTACCAAGGAAATGACAGGGTCAAAATAGTTAAACTGCAGACCTTGAGGATGCAATTCAAGACTCTAAGGATGACAGAGTCCGAAAATGTGGATCAGTTCATGACCAGAGTCATGGGAATCGTGAACCAGATCAGACTGACTGGTGAAACCATCACTGATCAACGAATTGTTGAGAAAATCCTCAGAAGTTTACCCAATAAATTTGAAATGGTTGTAACAACAGTCCTATAATCCAAGGATATGTCATGCTTTTCAACAAATGAACTAATTGGTTCTCTGGTGACACATGAGACCAGACTGCATCTCATAGATGAGTCAATCTCCAATTCTTTCAAAACTCAATTCTCCTTCAGCAGAGGGAGAGGCAGAGGAAGAAGCAGAGGTCACCAAGGAAGAGGGAGCAATCACAGTAACCCTCACTCCAGTGGAGGTAACAGACAACAACAACCGAATCAACACTTCCAAGCACACAGACAACAAAAATAGAATCAGAGTTTTCAGCCTCAAAGAGGCAGAGGGAGAAGATCAAATGAGAAATCAAGCATTCAATGCTATTACTACAAAAAGTATGGGCACTATGAATCTGAATGCAGGAAGAAGCAGGCAGATCAGCTCTCAAGCAGAGCACATGTGTCAAATCACATGAGAGAAACCTTAGGAGGTATGTTTCTCTCATGCCACAAAACTGAAGAATAACCTAAAGATCTCTGGTTGTTGGACAATGGATGCAGCAATCACATGACAGGTAACAAAGATTTACTTTCATGCATTGATTCTTCACTCTCATCTAATATTACACTTGGAAATGATTACTTAGTCAAAGTTCAAGGAAAAGGAACTGTTCCTATTCTTACTAGACAGAATGTAAAGAAAGAGATAAACAATGTCTATCATGTTCCAGATCTGAAACATAATTTGTTAAGTGTAGGAAAGCTCATTGAACATGGCTATAAGGTACTTTTTGAGGGAGCATCTTGCAAAATATATGACAAAAACCCCAGCATAAAATTGATTTCTGAAATCCATATGACTCTGAATAGAATGTTTCCCCTTACACTCTGAACTACAAATCTGAATCAACCATATGCACAGAGTGCATCAACTCTGAATGAAACAATGGTTTGGCATACAAGATTTGGACATCTACCATTTCAGAGTCTAAGTCTTCTTTAGAAGCACTCTATGGTCAAAGGTCTTCCTATACTTAAAGAGAAAATTCCCCCATGTGAGTCTTGCATACTTGGAAAACATAAGAGAACTAGTTTTCCACAATGATCAAATCAAGCCAAACAACATCTTGAACTTGTTCACACTGACCTATGTGGACCAATGCAAACAGAGTCCGTAGGTGGTATCTTTTATTTTCTAACGTTTGTTGATGATTTCAACAGAAAAATCTAGATCTATTTTCTCAGACACAAGTCTGAAACTTTTGCAAAATTCAAAGAATTCAAGGCAGAAGCTGAAAAACAGAGTGGCAAATATGTCAAAGCACTCAGGTCTGATGGAGGAGGAGAATACAACTCCAGAGAATTTGCAAATTTCTGCAAATCACAAGGCATTATCATGCAAACAACAGCCAGGTATACTCCACAACAAAATGGAGTGGCTGAAAGGAAAAATCAGACAATAATGAATATGGAAAGAACACTTCTCAAAGAGAAAAATATGTCAAATATTTTTTGGGCTGAAGCAGTAGCATGCTCAGTTTATCTCTTAAATAGATCTCCAACCACAAGTCTAAAGATGAAAGTTACCCAAGAAGCATGGAGTGGGACAAAGCTCAATGTAGCGCATCTGAGGACATTCGGATGCATAGCATATGCTCACATACCTTCCGAATTAAGGAAGAAATTTGATGACAAAAGTGAGAAATGTATTTTCACTGGATATAGTGAAACATCTAAAGCTTACAGGCTTTACAATCCAATCACCAAGAAATTAATTCTCAGCAAAGATGTAAAATTTCTGGAAAATCAATTCTAGAATGATTCAGAAAATCAACAAATGGACAGTCAAAATTTATTGTTGCCAAGTTCTGAAAACACAGAAAATTCAGGACAGCAAGTACCGCAAACTATTCTTCCAAGATTGTAGGTACAAAGACAACCTGAAAAGTGTCAGGATAACTCAACTTCCAACAGAGAATCATTCTTTGAACCACGAAATCAGAGAACTCGAAGTTTGAGAGAAATCCATCAGTAGTTGGATGACTTTGAACAACACAACCTTTTTGCTTTAATGTCATGTCAACCTACATCTTTTAAGGAAGCATCTAAGGAGCCACATTGGGTTCAAGCCATGAACCAAGAAATTGACTCCATTGAGAAGAACAAGACATGGGATCTTGTGGATTTGCCCAGTCACAATAAGAGTATTGGTGTCAAGTGGGTTTACAAAACTAAACTCAATGAAAAAGGGCAGATTGAAAAACACAAGGCAAGACTTGTTTCCAAAGGATTCTCACAACAACCAGGTACTGATTATGGTGAAACATTTTCTCCAGTAGCAAGATTAGACACTGTGAGGACTCTATTGGCCATAGCATCCCAACACAAATGGCAAGTATACTAGATGGATGTCAAGTCAGCATTCCTGAATGGTTTCTTAGAAGAAGAAGTTTATGTCGATCAACCACCTGGATTTGAAGTCCAGGAAAAGCCAGCCAAAGTATATCGGTTGAAGAAAGCCTTGTATGACTTAAAGCAAGCTCCAAGAGCTTGGTACATCAGAATTGACACTTACCTGATCAAAAGTGGTTTCAACAGAAGTCAAAATGAGCCAACTCTTTACACCAAAATAGATCAGTACGGTAAAATTTTGATTGTATGTTTATATGATTGATGACATGATCTATACTGTAAATCTTGAGTTAACATATTTTAAACATGCCATGCAATTTGAGTTTGAGATGACAGATCTTAGCATAATGAAATATTTTTTAGGGATTGAGGTTCATCAATCAGCCAAAGGCATTTTTGTCTATCAGCAAAAGCATGCAGCAGACATCCTCAAAAGATTTCGCATGGAAGAATGCAATCCAGCAAAAAACCCTATACCCCTAGGCACAAAATTGAGCAAGAAAGATGAAGGCCCTACAGTGGACCCTACATTGTACAAAAGTTTAGTAGGAAGTTTGTTGTATCTTACAGCAACTAGGCCTGACATTATGTATGCAGCCAGCCTTGTTTCCAGATTCATGGAATCCCCCAAAGATTCTCATTGGAAAACGACAAAACGAATTTTGAGATATGTTGCAGGAACTCTCAATTTTGGCTTATGGTACACTAAGTCTGATAATAATCAACTTTTTGGTTACACAGATAGTGATTTTGCAGGCAGCCTAGATGACAAGAAAAACACATTTGGACATGTTTTTCAACTGGGCACGAACCTGATCTCATGGGAATCAAAGAAGCAACCAATTGTTTCAATATCTTCTGTAGAGGTAGAGTATGTCGCTGCTACCTCAGCTTCCTGTCAAGCTGTGTGGCTGAGAAGAATATTGAAAGATATGTCACATACAGAAAAGGATCCAACTCCTATTTTCTGTGACAATAATTCAGCAATTGCTCTATCCAAAAATCATGTGTTTCACAAGAAAAGAAAACACATTGACACTTGTTTTCATTTCATACATGAGCTAGTCAATAATGGTGATATTGTACTACAATTCTGTGGTTCTTGAGATTAGCTTGCTGATATATTTACAAAGCCACTAAGAAAATTGGTTTTTGATTTTCAAAGACAACATTTAGGCATAATCAATGCTGATGATTGTAATTGTTGAGTTTAAGAGGGAGTGTTAAATATAATGTAACCTCAACAGGCTGACTATACACTGCCAGCTGTCCTGGCCGGCTGTACTTTCTATTCTCGATTTGCTTGAGCCTATTTAGCTCAGCTATTTCCCTTTGCATAGTAACTTCTTCAGAACTTCTTCATATCTTCTTCATTAACTCTTCTCATTGTACTTTCTTCTTACATTCTAATATACTGTTTTCTGTTC
Source organism: Picea engelmannii (assembly GCA_009831015.1). Classification (NCBI taxonomy): domain Eukaryota; kingdom Viridiplantae; phylum Streptophyta; class Pinopsida; order Pinales; family Pinaceae; genus Picea; species Picea engelmannii. Next base: position 1,491,949 of record ML778362.1, read on the forward strand.
TATTCTTTTCTCTCTGTATTTCTTGCTTTACAATTTATCAACTAGCTGACTGGTAGAGGAAGAGGAGAAAGAGTAGTAGCACCAGCACCAGCTCACCAACTTAATTCATAAAGTTTTTTTATCATTAATATCTCCTACTAATTATAAACACGTTTGTGGCCAGAGTGGGGATTGAAACTGGTCTTGGGGAATTTTAAGGTAAAATTGAAGTAGGGTTCATTTGCATCGACACAGTCTATTGCCTGGATAGAGTTTCAGGGATGTGGAAGAGAACACGGTCGATAGGAGTGCAGATATTTCTCAGCAAGGTATTTCTCTCTTTAATTCTAGTGGCATTATAGATGGAACTGAATAATTCACACCAGAAACCTCTGATTATGTAACTGTTTGTAGACAAATTTTTGTTTGCAATTTTAGTGTTCAACAAGTCTAGCGAATTCATGTTGAACACGATGAAGTAATTCAGTCATTTAAATTGATTTTACTATAGAATTACGAGTTTTCCATTAGATTTTTCTGGAATTTTAAAACTGTCTGTTAGAGAATCTATAGTTTCTATTATATATTTCATGTGAAGGGCTAGGGTTCAACAACCTCTGGAGATGGAACATATTAAAGAATGGTCATCCTGGAGATGCATGAATTCTACAGATAATCCTAAAAAGAGTTCACCATAGATCCCTGCACGATCCCTGCATTGGGAGAAACCTATCACTCAGAGTTAGCCGGGATGATGTGAGATTGGTCATGTTCAACAATGTTGTGGTAAGTTTTAAGTAATAAACATGGTCTTCTATATTTGTATTTCAGGTGTGAAAAAACCAAATCTATTCATTGAAAAACTAAGAGCACACTTCCAAAGAAAAATGACAATGTTGTAAAAAAAGAACAAGGGCATTTGAGTCTGCAACAATTTCTGGTATAGATCACGGGATGCTCATGTAGAAGGTTGGAAAGATAACGGAGGAGGAGTAGCACTTGCATCAACTCAGTGTTGGAATTGGGCATTGGATTTAACTCTATTTATATTCTCGCCCTTGTCTGCATGCAAGCTTCCTTCCAGGAATGCTCATGCGAACATGCGACAATTTGCAAGAGATCCTTTGTCCATGCAATAGATACATTGACTGCATATAGTTGATACCTCGAGTGCAGAGATGATATAGACGTGATACCTATACCTCGACTGCATACAATGGCCAAAGTAAATTTGGATTAAAAAAACAATTTTTTAGACTAACAAATACGATAAAAAATTGTAAACACACTAAGGTATTTATGTCTCGTCAAAGCTACTTAGCCCAATCTAGAATTAATTTCATTAAAATTAAAAATATATTTTTTAATATTTCATAAAATAAGTTTAATAGAATATATAAAAAAACATTTGCTAAAATATAAAAACTGGAACAAATTCACATCCAACCCATTACTATACCACATGCTTGGGCAGGTACTAATAAATGAGAACTTTAGTTATTATGGGAAGTCGATCACAAAGGGTATTAATGCTTCACAAAATAACAAAATAGGTGTCAATGCATTATAATTTGGTGTCATAAATGGTTCATAAAATAGGTGTCATAAATGATAAATTTTATTTATCATGGAAGCCCAAGGAAATTCATTTTTTTTTTACTTATATGCTTGTTATAAAAGTATGGAATTAGATTAATGCTTTACAAAATAGGTGTCAATGCGTTATAATTTGGTGTCATAAATGGTTCATAAAATAGGTGTCATAAATGAGAAATTTAATTTATCATGGAAGAAGGAAATTCACTTTTTTTTTTTTCTTATATGCTTGTCATAAAGGTATGGATTTAGATTCGAATATTTATTTTAGACATTTTTATTTATCATATCTATTTATAAACATTTTTTCTATGCAATCTGTAAAATTTATTTTCAATCATTGATAGGGTAATGGAACGACCATTTCTCACTTTGTGGTAGAAAATATGTACTAGGATGTTCCAAGATTTTCCTAGAAAAAATTTTTGTAATGGGTGGCACTTTGTGGTAGAAAATATGTATGTTATAATATTTTTTTAGAAAAACATTTTTTAATGGGTGGGTGAAAGTTAATGATGGTCTTTCATGACACGTTAGTGACAATGCAAACTTGGAAAAACAACAATTTCCTTAAAAAATGGTATAATTGTAGAGAATCCATTGTTCTAGTGCATCGTACTGTTTCAAAATTTATAATATTAATTTATATATTTTTTTAAATTATGAAATTGAATATATTCTTGATTTTAGATTGTAAATCTTGGTCTCTTCTAGTACAATGTATAACTTAATTTAAAAGTTATAGTAGAAATAAAACATGTATCTATTTTAGGATTATGATATATTAGATTAAAAATAGTAAACAATATTAATTTTTTTTTTTTAAATTATATGTTTGTAATCTACATAGTTGACTCTATCAGTGTTTAGAGTTTCATCGACAACAAATTTTTTTATTCTATAGAAAAATAATGTAAAAATTAGATATATAGAGAGGTATTCATAAAACTGGAGGTTTTTATCTAGTTGTAGGACAAAACACTAGGCTTTTCATCTTAAACCTTAATATGAGGCAACCAACTTATAATACACCTACACTAGAGTTGTCATTCCCACCCAATTTTTTTTAATATAGAATTAACATACACACGTTCCTAAGAATGTGCTCGCGCTCTATGAATGTGCACAGAATCTAATAACATGCACATGTTCTTGGAATGTGTGCACACTCTTATGTCTTTTTTCTATTTGTTTTGTTATCTTTGTTTCTCCTCCCCCCCGATCCTCCTCTCTCCCCTACACATCCACCCTTCTATTGGACAACTGAGAGGGGGGGTGAATCAGTTGTCCCCGTGCTTAAAAAATTATGGTTCTTTTAAACTCTTTGTAGAGACACTGAATGATAATCACAATAATGCAGGGAAATAAACAATGGCACTTTCGGCATCATTCACATATATGAGAAACACAGAGACAGATATTTCCAAAGGAAACCCATGCAGGGAAAAAACCTCTTTTTCTTTATATGATAAGTAATGGTTACATTCTTTACAGTATCATACATATGAGCACCAACTCATAATGAGGCTACAACCTCAGCTTTGCAAGCTGCAACTTGCTGAGAGCGCCAACTCTCTGTTTTCTCTAGCACCAACTAGAAGGAAGCACCGACTCCCTAGTTTCTATAGCACCAACTAGAAGGAAGCACCAACTCCCTATGTTCAAGCACCCACTTGAACCTTTGAGGACACAAGTCCTCCCTAGATCCACCCAACCACCCTGAAATATAAATATTTGCTACTGAAACTTATTACAGTGATATGATGTTCAACAATGGCTTACCAGACTCATCACTGTTCTGCTGCATTTCGTTGCTCTGTCTGCCTCATTGCCTTTCTGCACACATCACTTGCGTTGTCTGTTCTTCCGCTTTTTATGCTCTGTGCGCCATGTCCATTCACTGCACAGTTCCTCTTCTGTGCACGTCAGCTGCTGCACTCTCCTTCTTCTTCACACATGAATCACCTTCACTAACAACATTCACAACAACCTCCGATAGTAACAGCAAAAACCCCCTTTTCTTCTCTGTACTGTATATTTATAGCTTCCGTGCACCTTGTGCATGCAATGTTTACAATTCCTCTGCATGCTGACTCCGTGCCATTATCCTCCACCTCTCGAGTGTTCTGTCTGATCATCATCGTGACTCTTCAGCTTCTCTGGCAGTTGAGACTCTTCGTCTTCTTTGTGACAGTTGAGCTCACCTTCTCTGTTTTAGCTACAGGCTTCCACGCTCATCCATCTGTCAATGTCTTCTAAGAATAGTCTTCCTTCACTTGGACGAAGCTTGGAGACTCTTCATCTCCTCTAGCGATCACACAGTTGTCTCTTCGAATTCTCTAGCAGACGTCATCAATGGTTTCTGACAGTTTCACTGCATCGTGCATCAATAGCCCTCTGATCTTGTTCAAATTCATTTGCACCATTGGATATGCAGCAAGAAAATCTGGACGGCCAGAATCTGTGCTCCCAGATCTACTGTCGGGACTCGATTCCAGAGCCACA
>ML778362.1:1516845-1545994 GCA_009831015.1 Picea engelmannii
GTAGTGTTCGAAGGCCCTTTTCTCCAATATGCCCCAGTCTTTGATGCCACAACATGGTCTTCTTTTCTGGGATAGTATTGGTCTTGTCTCCTTCATTTTTCTGCTCAAGGACAACAGAACTGTTACACCCATTAGTATAAGTTATTCCAAACAACTTGTACAGAGTTCCACAACGAACTCCCCTCATCAACACCATTGCTCCTCATACCATCTTGCAAGTGTCCTTTTCAAATACAGTTTTCACTCCTGCATCATTCAACTTGCTTACAGATATTAGGCTCCTGGCTAGTTTTGGAATGTGTAGAACCCCACGAAGAGTTCTAATCCTTCCATCGTTTAGAAGCAACTTAACCCTTCCATGTCCCAAAATTTTTGTTGTTGAGTCATCTCCTAGGAATACATCACCACCATCATATTTTTCATATTCAGAGAACCACTGCCTGTGAGGAGTCATATGGTATGATGCACCTAAGTCGATCAACCATACACCATGGTCTGCATGTGTACTTGTAGATGCTAGGTAATCATCACCTTCGTCTTCAGTGGAGGTTTTCACCTTCGTGGAAGAGGTACTATCAGATCCCTTTGGTTTTTCAACCTTCTTAGACTTGCAATATTTCTTATAATGCCCTGTTTTACCACACTTCCAGCATTTCCTCAGAGATTTTCTTGGAGACTTATATCTACCTATAGATTTATATCTCCATCCCGAAGGCTTACCAGGGATCCTGTCTTGGGTACGCCCTATTACAAATAAAGCATCTGTGTTGTGACCATCCATGCTTTTTCGCCTCATCTCTTCAGATAACAAGGATGCAACTACATCCTCATACTTCAATGTAGATTGAGTGGTACTACCTATTGCTACAACCAGATTATCCCAAGAGTCTGGAAAAGAACATAACAAAGTAATACACTTATCTTCTTCTGCAATCATAATATTAATAGATCCAAGTTGACTTACCAGAGTATTAAAGGCATTTAGATGTTCTGTCACAGAATCTCCGTCTTCCATCCTAAGATGATACAGCTTCTTTCGAATAAACAACTTGTTTACCAGGGACTTTGATTGATACAAATTCCCTAACTTATCCCATAGTTCCTTGGCTATAGATTCTCCCGAGACATTCAACAACACCGAATCTGCCAGGCAGAGTCGAATAGTACTCCTTTCTCTTTTGTCCAACTTGTCCCAATCTTCCTTCAACATACCAGTAACTAGTGTACTCGTAGTTTGTGTACTGGTAGGTTGTGTACCAGTAGCCTGTGTGCTTGTAGATGGTGTAGCAGTAGGTTGTGTACCAGGATCCACAACGATCCATTGTTCTTTGTCTACAAGAAGGTCCTCCATCTTGAGCTTCCATAGCTCAAAGTTTTTACCGTTGAACTTCTCTATCTTGATTCTGGATGAGCTCGCCATTCCTCTTTCTTTACTTGAATCTCCATTGCAAAAGCTCCCACTAAACCCAGGTTTATCACAGACCCAAGATAAACTTCATCTATCAACACCGAGCCAAACCCTCAGCAACAAAGGCGTCCCTCTGAAGCCAAAAACGAGCTCTGATACCACATGTAAGTTTCAAACCTGCGAAGTAAAGCAATGCATATAGATTCTTAAGCAATACAGAAATTAATCAATGGCTCATTCACAGAGTACACAGAGATTTTATACCAGAAACCCTCAACCGGGAAAACCTTTATTATTTTCATTATATCGAATTTCACCATTTTCCATGCAATATATACAATGTTTTTAGGTATTTCGTAGATACCAAAACCCTAATCCCTTAATCCAGGATTAATTTACAAATCCGCTAAAAATAGTAAAAATCCACTAAAAATAGAAAAAAACGCCCAAAAATATGGATCGCCAGACGCAGTTTTTGTATCTGACGCACCCACACACACACACATGCAAAGAATATAACACATACCCAACATATAGAGGGTTGTTGTCACTAAAATTTCGTCTGCAAATGGTTACAAGAATCCAACATCGTCAAACAGTTATGAGGTCACCCATGGATCACAATTACCACAAAAGCATTTCCAAAAGGTCCAAAACTATACAACCAGTGATATAATTAAGGTGCGCTATGACTAAACAGGGCACGCGCGCACATGCATGATCCAGAAACGTAGGAAAAGTGAACATGTGCCCGATGCACGACTGTGGTTGCTAAAAGCCGTGCACATCTGAGAACGACGCATTTATGAGATTGGTTGGTCTCCCACCCACTTTTGGTTCAGCCTCCAAGTCGATTTCACACCCAAATCTCTATTGGATCCGACTGGGTGGCTAGTCAAAGACCAAAAAATGCCCTAATTAGCCTCTTTTCACACTACAAGCTAGTTGCACAATACCTCAAAAAGGTGCTATAAAACAAGGCCATGGGTGCACTTCATTTTCAAGGAATTCATTAACAAAGTTATGTTGCTGCTATTCTCTTGAGGAATCATCTATTCTCATCAAGAGCATACTAGCACCATTACCTTGGGCAATCCATCTCACCTCTTGAGTGGATTAGCTTGGGATTCTTTCACCATTTCATTCAAAATTGTAAGAAGAGATTATTTGTGGGGGTCCAAGAGCCCTCCCTTGGAGGAAGAAGGGACCCAAAATCCTCTTTATTCTTGGTGTTTTCTTTCACTAATACAATCCTTACCATTGGTGACATGAGTCTTATTGGTTCTTTGTTCTTATGTCCTTATGCTCAATAGTTTAGTTGTTATTTTATTTCTTAGTTCAATTCTTAGCTTATTATTTTATATTTCTTTCTCTAACCCTTTCCTTTACAGATATCTTTCTTAGCTAACTCAATTAAACTTGTAAGCACCTCTGTTTTTCCCATTTAGGTGACAAAAGAGGCACAACAAATTGACGACTCCACTGGGGATAGGTATCAATTTCCTACCCCATTTAGGTTTCTATTGCTCTTCTTTTGGTTTATTTAACCTGCAGGTACATTAACCGGCCCAAGCCAACCTGCAAAACATCCAATTCAAAGCTGGATTGAGAGAATTCCATCCAAACTTTTCTTCACGGGCATGTGTCAGTTGTGCGTGGGTTTTTTGGCCCACAATCGTGCATCGTGCGCACATGTGTGAAAACCTCAGTGTTGTTTTACACACTTGTGCCCAAAATCTTGTTTCGGTTTATGCAAAGGCGCTTAGTGCACCTCTATCTACTCTAAGACCCGCACACCTGGGAAAAAAAATACACATTGTAAGCTGATTTGTGATTTGGGGAAGGCCCCTAGCCTTCTTAAAAGTGATTTCATGCATGATTGTAATCTGCACCACACTTAGTTCCCTCTCCATATAAAGGGATTAGGTAAAACACATAGGCACTTAGGGGGTTTAAAATAATTATTTCCTCTTTTGCTTTCATTTTGCCACATGGATGGCTTTCTTTGACTAAAAATATAAGTTGGAATCATTTATAATCACATATAACTTGCATTGGGACCAGAAGTTGGATAAAAATTGCTTAGTATGCTCTTCTCTCACACTTCAAAGCGATCTTGAGAATCAAAAAAAGGTTGTAGGACAACCTCATCTCCCTTAAAAAGATTAAAACCTTTAGGAAAGGACAACAACCCCCCTTGACACTCCTCTTAGTTTATTTTTTTAAACACATCTTACGATTGTAATGGGCCCATACATGCCCACATGCTACAAAGATAGGATAGTGTTGGAAATTTACTTTCTTAGATTAAATCACTAGGGAAGTTTAAAGGTTTTGTAACGGGCCCATACACACCCACATGATCAAAATCTAGGCTAGTTTCAAAGATTTCTTAGATTAAATCACAAATAAGGAGTTTAAAGGAATAGTAACAGACCCACATGTCCACATGCTAGCTTCCTAGGGAATTTTGAATTATGCAAGGTTGTACCAAAGGCATTTAGTTAATTAGGTAATCAACACTTGTAAGGACCAAGTGAAGTCCACATGAAGCAAGGTGACACCTAATTCATTAAAACATTGGCACACTTTCACTCATTCACACACAAAAGTCACTTATCACTCACATAGTTTTCCTCTCGAAACGTGGAGGTCAAAGTAAGTTTCCTCGAAAGGGATTCTGAAACACCCCACCCTCTTCTTCACGAAACTATCCACTCACATTTAATTTCAACGAGATTGGCTCACACCCCCAATCTCTCAAACAACCACATCTAAATTTTTTTCTAAAAACTCACTAAGTTTTTCTCCACATGAGGTGCCAAAATAAATTTTTTAGTCTAGGTAGGATTTCGGGGATAGGCATGCAAATAACTCCCCGTTATCTGGTTCTCACATTTTTCAAAACCATAGAAGTTGACAAATAGGGAATTTTGAATCCTCCAAGTCAAGTGTTCCTAACACCATAAGGTAGGGAGATACTCATGAAGGGTTGAAGGCCGAGGTTCAGTTGTTCTGTGCGTCCCCCCTTGAGGCACCCACCTCTTAGACGGGATCCATCCTATGACCCATTTCGTAGGCTGAAAATCTAAATGCTGCACTTTGACTGAGGTACCCAGTGACCAAAGTTTAGGACATCTACCTAGGTGGCAATTGTGGGCTGCAATTGCACCTTGATCGGATTTTCTGTGGCTATTGGGAAATATCACCAGCGCTTTTAGGATATGCCCCCTTTACCCCTCATTATAACTGATTACTTCATCCTTCACTAGTTTCTCTTCCAGTGACTTTAGACCCCACTGTTGAATACTATTAGAAGGTCCAGTGCTATTTGAGAGGAAGGACATTACGTCTTTTAGGACACGATCATTTGTTTTCTTTGATCCCCCATGCGGACCAAACCTACTTATCCACATATATGCTTCTTTTTCAAAATATTATATGTATGATGCACTTCTAATTACATTTGATTTAGATATATATATCGTGTAAATTTCAAAAAAGTTGCAACAAAAGTCTCTTGTTTATTTTTCTCTCACCACCACTCGCACACATCCACTCAGATAGTCGGACATCATTGGGGACCCACAGAACCCCCGTCATTCCAGACACTTGCTAAACCTCCCTCCTATTTTAGGGGGAGTTACTAGTCTTGCCAACTCATCGACCCCACCTTCTCACACTCCTGTGAGTGCCACTGTCTTAGGATCAACTTTTCTTGGTTCCACCTTACTTGGGTCCACTTCCCAAGGTCCACCGTCCACTCGCTCTCCTTTACCCGGAAGCGGGGGACCAACTTTCTCTCAAGGGGAAGTACCAACCCACCTAGCCCCCCTCAAGGGTCAGGTTCAATAAACACTCACACCATGGCTAGAACTAATCCTCCACCCCCACTATAGATGCCATATTTGGCCTCTCTCAACATACCAGATCTAAGAAAACTCACAAATGATCCTATATTGCATGACCCCACATGGCCTGCAATGCCTACCAAACTACCTTCAGACATCCCCAAGTTTGAAGGAAAGGCAGGGGATGACTCTGCCAATCATGTCATGACTTTTCACCTATGGTGCTCTTCCAATAGCATTATGAATGATTCCGTTTGACTACGATTATTTCAACACACACTCACTGGCCCATTTTCCAAATGGTATGTAGACAAAAAATTGGGGTCCCATGCGACTTTCGAGTCCTTGGCCAAAGCAATTTTTACCTTCTTCCAATTACCAATCTGTCATGACAATGGTCTTGAACTACTCTCTAATTTCAAACAAACCTCAGCCACTCATATCATTGATCACATTCACGAGTGGCGTTGACGACGTAGTTTGTGCAAAGTAGAAACCACCAAACAACAATGTCTTGACTGGTTTCTCAGATCACTTGTCTCTCTCCTCGGTAAAGATGTAGCTTCCACCTTCCCTCAATTAGAAGAAGAAGCCATCAGTAAGGCTCAACAATACGACTTCATATATTCACAATCAGGGAACTTATACACAATACTTCCCGATCTCCCAAAACCTGTGCCATTCAGTCAAGACAAAGACGGGATGTCTCACTCAGCAGACAGATTGATTGGTAATACCACGCACCACGCACCACAACCCCAACAACCACCAATATATGGCACACCTCAATATCCGCTGGCATATGGGAGTACATATTACTACCCTTCCCCCCCCTTATCAACAACCATACCCTGTTTCTATTTCTCCACCCATCAGTGGGCCACCGCCGACACCCCCAATACACCCACCTATCCAAACAAGTTCTAGTACCCCCTCTACCTTAGCTTATACTCTAAGTACTAGCAAAAGCACAATGCCTTTCGATGTACCTTACAGATCATTACCCCCACAGAATCTGTACTTTCCATTTCTTGGTCCTCCACAACCTATGGCTCCCCCACACCCTCACGCTGGGGTGAATTTTGTTCAACCTTCTCCCCTTCAGCAATATCAAAATTTTGAACAGCTGAATATGGAAAATCTGACCCATCAGTTGAATAATGACAAAAAGAAAGGAAAAAAAAGGAACAATAACAACCTAGGTCAAGGAGGGAATCACCCCCAACAGAACCAACCTATTGGGGGCAACCAGAATCAAGGGAATCAGAACCCCCAGGGGGGCAATAACAACAGGCGTCAAGGGAGAAATAACAATACTATTAAAACCAACTTCCCTTGTGCCCTTTGCAGTGAGTTCGGTCATTATACTCATCATTGCCCCCAAAACGGTGATTTTAAATGGATGACAAACTCGGGAAGTATACCACACTCTCTAGCACCACCTGCCCCTCAGCAGGCCCCACAATAATATGTGCAACAACCACCCCTAGCCATGTTGTAGAATCCCATTCCACACCAGGGTGTGATGAACACCCAACAAGACATGCAACCTACCCCACCATAGTTGGGGTAGTACCTCAATCCAAACAATCTCACATATCGTACTATCCTCCTCATCAGTGAGGAAGAAATCCTTTTGCAAACATGTAGTTGTCAGTACCGCGCACCTGCTGAGTCTCCTCCCATTCCCCCAGAAACAAACCCCGCACCAACAGGACCCCCGTTGGTGATTCCATGCCCTAACGCCGAAACACCTCTTTGCATCCCTCGCATCCCATTGCGCAGGAATGTCTACAACCCCCAGGCTAGGGAGGCTCATAATTATAGTTTAGTAAATGACTTAGCACAATCATCGGCTGCCATGTCAGTCTTAGAAGTCCTTCAAACTTGTCCCACTCAGTGGAAATCATTACTTTCCACCTTGGGGGAAGTCGACCCTGCGGATACTCAACTCATCACATTTGATCTTGACAGTGGAGAACCTCGCCTTCCCTCTCTAATCGCTTTTCAAATCCCAGTAAAAATTTGAAACATTACAGTTCATCGGTGCATCATAGATGAAGGTGCATCCACATGCATTATGTCCAAATCTATATGGAAGAAACTTGGTTCCCCCGAACTCATCCCATCTGCCATTACCTTAAGAGCTTATGACGGATGACCATCGTCTCCTAAAGGGCTCTTCCAAAATGTCCCCATAGAACTCGAGGGAAAGACTATTCTCATTGACATTGAAGTTATCGATGCCCCACTCAATTATAACATCCTATCTGGCCGTATCTACATGTACTCTATGAAGGCAGTTGCCTCTTCCGTCTTTCGAACCATGATGTTCCCCCATAACGACAAGATCATTACCATTGACCAAGTCTCACACTATGAGCCTAACCCTTCTGCCAACATCGATAACATTCTCTCTATCATCCACACTAATTCTAAGGCATACCCACTCATTGAAATGGCCCCCAGAATTTTCAAAGACCCATCATTATTAGGAACTTACCATGGCACACCACCGCTCCTTCATCCTTCCAATCAAGTATGCATCATATCATCCAACGGAACTGACATAGAGGATACCCTTCCTCCTAGGGAGGCCTCTATCATATCTGATGACCCACTAGTCACAGTGCTCCCCCCTCATGAGCCTCCTATGAACTCGTCGACTCCACCAGTCCACGATTTCACCTCTCCCCAAGGCCATATCCTAGTTTGGGAGACAGTTCCCCAAGCCATTACTCAAATCCCCTTCTTTTACCCTCCACCAGGCATACAAGATTTTCAAGTAGCCGCGACGCTTACTCTCCCTAATATGGTGTTAGCAATTCCAGTTTGGTATTTACATCCACCATAGATGGTTCCTCAACTATCCCTTCCACCCCAAACAAAAGGAATCCTAATGACAATTCCCATACTAACTCCCACCATACCCCCTACACCCCCTCTCACTAACCCCCCTGCCACAGCTGGGGGAAAGCGAAAGAAGAAAGAGCCCACAACTCCACTTCCCCCACACGTCCAACCTCCTTCCACGCTATGTGAGAAAGATGGACACCCAACCAAAGAATGCCCATCTCTACCCGAATTACGTAACCTAATTCCAGTCAATCCAACACCATCATCACTCACCAATGTAATAAGTACTGCCGCTATCTCCTCAAACCGAAGTAGCAAAGGACTGCGAACCAAATTCTCTTGTGCCATATGTTCAGAATATGGCCATTATACACACCATTGCCTAGCGCTACCTCAATTCCGACAGACGTTAGTCGTAGTACGCCAAAGCTTCCAGTAGGAACATCATCTAGTTACGTCATCCCCACCAAACATCACTCAAATCCATGATGTCATGACTTCAGTAAATGAATGTATGAGATGCCCTTGCTATCTATGTGAATCCTTAGATCATTTTACATATCAATGTCCTATGATCATTGAATACAGGCAATGCCAAATGACCCTGATTCAAACCCCTGCAGAATCGATAGTTGACCTCACCTCACCACTTGAGATTCTTCATATCATTTCTCCTGAACCAGAGGCACTCCCTATTCCCCCATGGTTCTTGGATGACTTATCTGAAGATTTACCCCCAAATCCCCCCAATTCTCTCATTCATTTCCCCACAGAAATTTTACATCCAACTACCACTCGTACTCCTCAGTACCTTGATATTTGGTTTATGTCTAGTGAGCCATTACAATCTCATTGGGTCGCTCCCCCCGCTTCTTCATCACAAGCGGATAACCACACAGTGACAATCACCAATATCACTCTTTCCGATCCCTTGTATTCATGCCAATTCCACTGTGACGAGGACATACTCGAGGAATTAACCACCCTCGACTACCCATGGGATGCGCTACACCACCGAGCGCTCTTTTTTTTACAGGAAACATCCACGCCTCCTAATCAACACCCCATATACGCAGTCGAAACCAAAGATTTATCCCCTCAGGGCATGTCTACTGGTTCAACAAACCCATCCCTACCCCTGATTCTTTTAAAGAAGGCAACATGGCCAATATTTCCCCTACCATCAAAATCAATATTTCCATCTAAAATGGAGTCGTCGAGGAAATCACCATTGGAGCCGCATGCACTCCTCAAGAAATCACCACCTATAAGGCCCTCTTCCAAGAATATTGGGATATTTTTTCCTGGTCATACACAGAGATGCTTGGCCTTGATCCCTCTATTGTCGAACATTGCATCGACACTTGGCCTGACATTACACCAGTTCGTCAAAAACAACGATCGCTACACCCATATAAAGTAGTGGCCATTAAAGTCGACATTGACAAATTACACGTGACCGGATTCATCTACCCCATTGCCTATACCTCACTGGTTTCCAACCCTATACCCGTTAAAAAAAAACAGGGCACTATCCGCGTCTGCACAGACTTTCACGATCTCAATCACGCATGTCCCAAAGACAACTTTCCAACGCCTTTCATCGATCAAATTATCAATGACTGTGCAGGCCACGAGGATCTTTCCTTCATGGACGACTTCTCTGGTTATAATCACATCCAAATTCACCCAGTCGATCAATACAAAACCGCATTCACTACCCCTTGGGGTACTTTTTCATATCGTGTCATGCCTTTTGGCCTAAATAATGTTGGCGCAACCTTCCAATGAGCTATGACATACATTTTTCACGATCTGGCTCATATCATCCTCGCATACTTGGACAATCTCACAGCTCGCTCCAAAAAATGCACCCAACATCTAGATGATTTACGGATCATCTTCCAATGATGTCGCCAGTATAACATCCGCTTAAACCCCCTCAAGTGTGTGTTATGCGTCACTGTTGGGCGCCTCCTCGGATTCATCGTTTCCCAAAGTGGTATTACCATGGACCCCCTTAAAGTCCAAGCCATCATAGAAATTCCACCCCCACGAAATTTACGCCAATTACAGATGTTGCAAGGAAAAGCTAACTTTCTGCGGCGTTTTGTCCCAGACTATGCCACTCGAGCACATGGTTTCCTTCGCTTACTACGCCACGACATCCCATTTCACTAGGACGAACATGCCCAAAAAGCGTTCGATGATCTTAAAATGGCGCTCTCTAACGCCCCTTTAATTAGTTCACTTGACTATAATCATGACTATATCCTCTATATATCAGCATCAACTGTCTCAGTAGCAGGAGTTCTTGTTCAAATCGGTGATGACGATCATGAGCATGTCATTTACTACGTTAGTAAAAACCTCTCAGGGCCACCCTTGAAGTATAAGCACGAAGAGAAACTAGCCCTTGCAGTCATCCTCATAGTACAGAAACTACGTCATTATATTCTGCTTCGCACGACTAAAGTCGTTGTAGATTCCAACCCGATGCAATACTTTCTTAGTCGTCGGCAAATTAATGGAAAATTTTCCCGATGGATCGTTATTCTCCAGGAGTACGATCTTGAATTTTCAACATCCAAGAGGAAGAAATCTCTCGTCCTCGCTAAACTTGTCATGGCATTCCCCTCTTACACTACCAGTGCCCCGTCAACACTGAATTCCTTAATGAACATCTCTTTTATATCAAGTCGGATGATCCATGGTACGGCGATCTCCTCGTCTACCTCCAAACCCAAAAGTTCGGCAACCACCTCTCATGCAATGATCATCATCATATTCGCCACCAAGCCCCCCGCTATCTCCTCATTGAAGATATCTTATATCGACGAGGGGTCGACAACATACTTCGTCGATGCTTGACCATCGACGAGGCCGATCGAGTCTTAAATGACTGCCATAGCGGCGCATGTGGAGGCCATCTTTCAGGGATGTCCACCACCCAGAAAATCATCCGATCCGGTTATTTTTGGCCTACATTGTTTCACGATTGCATTCATGCCGTGAAGCGATGCAATAAATGTCAGCTTTATGCCAACAAAGCACAAGCACCACCTTCTCTTCTCCACCCAGTCATTACTGTAGGCCCCTTTTGTAAATGGGGCATCAACTTCATGACTTGTAATCCCACATCCTGCAATGGACACAAATACATCATTGTCGCAGTCGAATACTTCACAAAGTGGGATGAAGCCATGCCCACCTTCAACAACACCACTGACACTGCAGCGCGTTTTTTATTTAACCACGTCATAACCCATTTTGGCTTACCACTCCAACTAGTTTCCAATCATGGGAAACATTTCGAAAATGATATTTTTGTCGAACTCTCATCTTGGTTGGGATTCTCTCACAATTTTTCTTCACCATATTACCCTTAGTCTATTGGATAGGTCGAAGCAGTTAACAAGGTCCTCAAGACCATGTTGCAGCGCACGGTCAACAAACATAAAACTAACTGGCATCATATGTTATTTTCTGTGCTATGGGCTTACCGTACGGCCATGAAAACGGCCACTGGTTTCACACCATTTCATTTAGTCCATAGGGTCGAGGCCACTCTTCCTATTGATTGCAAAATTCCCACCTTACGCACTGCAAATGAGCTATTACCCGACACTGCTCCAATGGAGTAGTGTTTGCTGAACTTAGAGTCTTTGGATGAAGATCGTTGATCTTCATTACAGAATAATGAGGCAGCCAAAAAACGGTCAAAGGCCACCTTTGATCGGCATGTCAACCTTCACTCATTTCATGAAGGTGACCTCGTCCTTGCCTATAATATCGCTCACGATACCCTCGGTCATGGAAAATTTGAGTCATTATGGCATGGCCCTTACATTATCCAACATTGCCTCACCAAAGGCACTTGCATCCTGGATTCTCCCGAAGGCCTCTCTCTCAAAAAACCCGTCAACGGGTTATACTTAAAGAAATTTTATTCCTAAGCGTAGCCATTCTACATTAGGTTCTTTCTTTTATAGTGTTTTTAATATTTTTTCCATACCACACATCTAAACTACCATTTGTGTTATTGATAGATGCTTCCTCCGCCAACCTACCACATCGGTTACATCGACGGCGCCATCCGTTGGACACAAAATCTCGCTTCGATAGCTTGGGCCCTATATACCCCCTCACATGACCTACTCCACTCTAGCGGCATATGTTTGGGTTCAGCAACCAACAACCAAGCTGAGTACAATGTCGTCATTGGCCTCCTAGCCGATGCCTGTCATCATCGTATTCATCACCTTAGCGTCTTTCTTGACTCTCAACTAGTCATCCTCCAGCTCAACAATGTGTATCGTGTCCGCAATCCTTTCCTCTTTCGCAAATACCTGCATGTTATACTTTTATCTCGACATTTTGATTTTATTACATTAACGCATATTCCAAGACAATTGAATCAAATTACAGATAATCTAGCTAACATTATACTCGATTGGCATATATCACATCAAGATATCTCTACACAAACATAAACCACCAAGAACCTGTCACAACATATATACATTAGACATCATCCACATATTACAAAACACATGTAAACATCACAAAAACCAAAANACATAAAATTCATCCGCAGGCTAGTAAAGCCCCTCGGTACAAAATTGGTCCAACTACACCAAAATGGGCTCACAAACCTATAATACAAAACATACATACATAGAGAGACACTCAAGGTGCCTCTAGAGCACCCCCTCCTGCCCCTCCCTCAGGCGGGGGTGCTCCACCCACTATCGGTCCCTCTGGGCCCGGAGGTAACCAACCGGTCATCGTAGCACCTGCTACTGCTACGCACCGCACCACAGTCCGCCATGTTAGCGAAACCCCCACACACTGCTCCAGGACACCCTTGTCCTGAATGCGGGACCACATGCCCTCAGGCACTCCATGTAGTACCGTCTCCAAGCGACGACGAATATCCTCAAAATTCCCCCCGTCCTCCATCGAAGGAGCATACGATGGCTCAGCCCCAGGGTCATAAAAATGGTGCCTACTAGCTACTCTCTCATCACCAGCTGGTCGTGCCTCAACATCCTTGCGTCGACGTCTCTCTCTTGCTCGCGGCGGCCTCACCGGCTCCTGACGAGCTGGCGCTCTCATCCACTCAACTTCACGTCTGCGAGGTCCAACATCTGCACATCCAAAACAAACAAGCACTAGTATCAACATCTATACATAATATACATGTCATGCTACGATAAAAAATCAACATATAAAAATCACAAACATACCTCGATGATGAAACACCTCCCCTGGAGGTAACACCATATCCGGGTCACCCCGGAAGTCCACACCACAGTATGGATACTGCAGCATGATCTGCGGCATCTGCCATCACACCTGTGCCACCTCAGCCGTAAATAAATGACCGCCCTCACCACCACCATAGCGAATCAAGATCGTTGACCACCACCTAAATCGCGGCTCTCGCGCACCAGGTTCGCCCAATAAAACTCTAGGGCGCAACATCAACACCTTCTCCAAAAACCAGGCCACCAAGATGGACCCAAAGGCAAAATCTCCTGAATCGGTAGCCCGAAATCTGTCCAGCTACCCTACCATCTTGGCATGCAGTATCAACCCCCAGGCAAAATGCTCGCCGACCAATGACCTCCCCATAACCCTCAACTTACCACCACTGATCCGCTGAGTCGTGAGGGACACATACACCCTCACAATCATCTTTGCTACACAGCGATGTGCTAAAGAATCGATCGCCCCGATACTCACGAAAGAGCCCAACATGTATTTCTCCCTCGAACAGTACCTCCGGCCCAATGTCGCTAACAACACGTCCGCAGGGAACACTGACTCCTTCGGTGGGGGCATTCCCCGAAAAGGGAGCCCAGTCAGAAAATATATGTCCTCCACCGTAGTGAAGGTGATCTGCTCTTCCTACACCATAAAACAATGCAGATCCAGACTCCACATCCGTATCAGAAATTGTAGAAGATACTCCTACACCCATATCAACGGGCACTTGAAGAACTTCAGCAGCCCATAGGCTGCCAAAGTAGCATGAACCGCTGGTTCCTCAATAGCCACAACATCCCTCAGCTGTGACCAGTCCCGCTCTCGCCAATGGACTGGCATCGTGCAAATGATCGCCTGCAAACACATAATACAGTCCTAGGTCAACCATATTGACCATAAAACACATTAAAATCTCCACAAAAAATGAATTTTTCACTCATCATCCTTGCCTCCAAGGCATGGCTGTTGAAACCCATAGACGCACACATATGCGTGCCTGTTCATCCCATAGGTTTGCATGAGTGCACACCTATTCACCCCATAGGCGTGCATGAGTGCGCTCCTGTCCGCCATACAGTGGCACCTCCATGCACCCCTATCACCAACACAAGCGTGCATCACAACGCGCCTGTCTACTACACAGTCGCGCACACATGCACAGATGTGTAGAAAACAAGCATGCATACCATGCGCACCTTTGCTTTCTTTTTGTGTGCATCTATGCACGGGCAATACGGATCACAGGCATGCAATCGTGTGCTCATATTCTCGGATCGCCCGTGCACGAGGGGTCCCACACCCATAAAAACCCCTGTATGGCTCTCCGTACGGGCCCTGCCCATAAATTGAAAACCTACTTCTATGCAGGATGATCAGACTACTAACCTGAAGCTCACTGGTCCTGAATCGTCTACCTCATTCTTCCAGAATCTCCAAATCTCCTCTCAATACCTCTCGTCCAGTCATTCTGGTAGCAAGTACAAATGAGGTGGCAATATGGGCCCTACAACTATATATAAGCCTTTTCGCCAAACTTCCAACCACCATTCCGAGACCTCCGGGTGTTCGTTTTTCAATTCGTCTTCAGCCACGGGATCAGCGTCCCGTCATCTACACCAAGAAATCCCCCAGGCCATTTTTTATCCTTAGCCCCCGGGGCGCCATTTTTTCATACCCCATTCAGGTACACATGCTCATGTTCAAAATTATCAAATAACTGCTTATATGTTCGATTCTCTTCAGATATTGTTCACGTCGGGTATTTGGTTTTCATGTGTGCAGGCACTTGTCCATCCTACATCAATGCAACCCCTGCAGGTATCTATTCAACACTAGCATGTAATCATTCCCTCTGAATCTCAATTGCATTTCCAGTCACACCCTCTGAAATTTTCCTCTAGGATCCCCATCTCCAGCTCTGCAGTACCGACACCTCCATTGCATTTTCGGTACTGTCACCCGGTAGCACTCTCCCCCACATGAGTTGTCCCATTCACAACACCCTTTGGCACTTTGACACTCATGCTATTTTCCAAACCCTTTAGGGATGGGAGTCCCGATAGTCTTACATCATGTCATGAATCAGCCACATACTCCTTCTTCTCATTTTGCTAGCTTTCCCAATGGACTCCTAGATTATCTCTTCATGGTTCTATTTCAACTGCATCTCTGCAGTATCATTAACCCTCCATTTCATCCAAAATCAGTTTGGCCATCTGCAAATTTCCTCCATTTCATCTACCTCATACAGAAACTCACCCATGGGGCCCCCAACCTCCGTCTATTCTCCAAAAAATTGCGCCCTCATCGGCTCAACCATATTACATTGGGGCACCCATTTCTGTATTTGTACACTCATCCCAAATTATTGTTTATCAATTGTAAAAAGACTTTGTTCCATCATTTACATATCTTTTTGTTGTCACCTTTGATGACCTTCTTCCATTTTTTGGCAAATGCAACCCATGTCGCCCTTGGTTGGGGCACTCCTTCTCATCTACTTCTGTTGACATCGTCCATATACTCCAAGTATCCCACCAGCCACTTACATATGATCTCTGAGTTTGTTCACTTTGTCCTGCCTCTAGCACAACTTATCCCACGTCTTGTTGTCCCCTGACACTCGACCTAGTTGAACGGTTGCGGCCACTTATACTTCACATATCCCCCAACCAAGGGCAGTATTGAGTCTTCATATGTCCTGATTTCATCCATGTACCTCCTCAGTTCCTAACCTTACCTAGTAGATTTCACAAATCCCTTTGCTTCTTGGGGTCGCGTCCCCTTTTTGTCGACATCAACACAGTTTTCCAGAAGGGCGACAGTATCTTGACTCTCATTACCTTTCCAATGAGAGGTCTCAGACGACACAAGGAGAACCAAAATTTCTCCCTGCTGTCATTGACCCCCATAACATTCGACTTCAACACTTTCTCATATTACGGTGGGTCTTACTTTGTGACTATTGTAGTTGTTTCTTATATTTTCCAAAGACCTATGAACTTGGTTGGGCTATCAATGCCTACAAAATCCATGATATTTCTTACAGATATCACTGCCTACTATTCAGAGTATGTTCCTCCTCAGAATTGTCTTCTTCCTTTATCACAACCACCCCCAAGGGTGCTTTAGTTGTCTACATCAACACACTATTCCTTTTTTGAGTTACATGACATGAGTATGGGGCATGCCCACCTCGTTTGTACACAGTTTATTTTTACACACCTTATGGAAGGTTGGGTCCTACAGGTTCCCTTCTCTCTCCAACGGGGCACTCTTGAAACTCCCATCATCGCTCTCTCTTACAACGACACTCTCAGTAGAACAAACATTGATGAATTTAGGCTATACGTATTCTCCTAACCTCATCCATCAGGGGGCATCTGTTATCAATGAAATTTCGTTCGCAAATAGTTACAAGAATCCAGCATCATCAAACAATTATGAGGTCACCCATGGACCACAATTACCAAAAAATCATTTCCAAAAGGTCCAAAACTATACAACCAATGATAAAATTAAGGTTCTCTATGACTAAACAGGGCGTGCGCACACATGTGCGATCCAGAAATGTAGGAAAAGTGCACATGCGCCCGATGCACGATTGTGGTCGCTAAAAGCCGTGCACATCTGAGAACGGTGCATTTATGAGATTGGTCGGCCTCCCACCCACTTCTGGCTCAGCTTCCATGTTGATTTGACACCCAAAACTCGACTGGATCCGACTAGGTGGCTGGTCAAAGACCTAAAAATGACCTAATTAGCCTCTTTTCACACTACAAGTTGGTTGCACAATTCCTCAAAGAGGTGCTATAAAACAAGGCCATGGGTGCACTTCATTTTCAAGGAATTCATTAGCAAAGTTATGCTGTTGCTATTCTCATCAAGAGCTCACATCTGAGACACTGTGGTATTAGCTTGGGATTCTTTCACCATTTCATTCAAAATTGTAAGAAGAGCTTATTTGTGGGGGTCCAAGAGCCCTCCCTTGGAGGAAGAAGGGACCCAAAGTCCTCTTTCTTCTTGGTGTTTTCTTTCACTAATACAATCTTTACCATTGGTGACATGAGTCTTATTGGTTCTTTGTTCTTATGTCCTTAT
Organism: Picea engelmannii; assembly: GCA_009831015.1. Classification (NCBI taxonomy): domain Eukaryota; kingdom Viridiplantae; phylum Streptophyta; class Pinopsida; order Pinales; family Pinaceae; genus Picea; species Picea engelmannii. Next base: position 1,534,333 of record ML778362.1, read on the forward strand.
GCTCAATAGTTTAGTTGTTATTTTATTTCTTAGTTCAATTCTTAGCTTAGTCTTTTATATTTCTTTCTCTAACCTTTTCCTTTACAACTGTCTTGCTTAGCTAACCCAACTAAGCTTGTAAGCACCTCTATTTTTCCCATTTAGGTGACAAAAGAGGTGCAACAAGGGGTCCTCTCTCAGATTTTCGTCGAACTTTGATATACCATATGGTATCTTGGATGGGATCGTCGACCATGATGGGTCATGGATAATAGGATCATTTGTTGACTATGACAAATATGATAAATATAGCATTGCAAGTAAAGGAAATCATGAAAATGAATACTGGGAGGGAGGTGAAATCTTTGTTGTCCCAAATGGACCTTGTGGTCCCCCTATGTTGGTACTATTGGAGGGTTGGGGATCTCTTGAAGAGTATCTTCCCACTAGGATGGTGGCACCTCAATGAGCATGACTGTGCCCAGAACAAAAAAAAGTTGTGTTAACCCATGGAAAAGGAAAACCTCCAGAAGTATTGTTTCTCTCAGGTTGACTAGGGACAACCCAAAAAATACTAGGCATACTCCATACAAAAGGTACACCTACAACTAATTATGCCAGGACACTCGTAGGATTGGCAGAGGTGGAAGGAGCTCCACTTCGCATGTTGAAACCAAATCTCACCCCCCACTAGAAAATAATCTAAAAGTGGGAATTGATGTAGATGGAATGGGAGTAGGGATGATAGGTATACTAATGGATGGATATGATGACACAACTGACGTCCCCTATATTGAGGAAGAAGAACAAAAGGTGTGGAAGGTGTAGGTCCAATGGAGCTAAGGGGTGGCAATGAGGTCACTTTTGGGATGCCCCCGATGAAATTCCCCCCTGTCCCACTTGGGGATTGGTTTGTATGCTCAAATACACTAGAAAAAACAGTAGGTCCAATCATGGAGGGAGGATGAATAAACAAATAGAAAGGTTCACTGAAAATTTCCCTTACTTGGATGAGTAAAGGGGTGTCTTAATCAGTTAAAGGTGGATTGACATTTGGTGGAGGATGTTTTTGTAACACTTCCTCTTCAACCAAACCACTCTCATCAAACCAAAGATAAGACCCTTTGAATGCATTGTCACTTATGTCATGTTTCTTTAGAGGCGGTTGCACCTCCGTAATAGGCTCAAGTCCTCATAATCGATGGGATTGGTATGGTAATTCATCCATAGTGAATAAACTATGTTTCTAACAAACATAAATAAACCTATGGATGACCTGGAATCAGACTCAAAGAGCACACCCCTAATCAAATATAGGAAACAACAAGCAAACCAATTGGTGGGTGGGGGGGTCAAGTACTCCACAATATTAACTAGCGAAGGTGCAAGGAAAAATTATGATGATCTATACAAAACAACCTTGAATGGTGCAAGCAACCTTTATTAAGGAAGGCACCCTCTACGGGATTTGAGACTGTGAATGAACATCCTACCCAGGTACTACAGGCACGTCTCACCTGTAGTCATCCATGTGGCTCCCTAGGAAAGGTCACTAAGGATACCACCTAACAATCAATGGTCCAACGAATAATCATAAGTTCGATTGCACACAAGCGCAGGGTAACTAATACCAAAGCTATGAACGTGTTAACCAATAGAAAACCCCGTATATGTAATGATCAAATTGGTATCGCAAACACCAAAAGAAGCAGAGAGGGGTAATCTCCCTACTCACCCCAATGTGACCCTGTGCTTAACTCTTGTGTTAGAGGAGATTTTTAACACACTGGTTGCAAGAACATATTTTCACGCTATGTGTAAATGTGTTGAACGTGCACATAATAGATCTAGCTAAACAATAATACACATATTTTCAGAGAGAATTTGAGAAAGAAGAAGAAGGAGAGAAAGAATGAAGGAATTCTCATTAATCGTTGTGAATAATTAATAGTTTACACATGATGTACTTTGTATAGATCAATGAGTGCACACTGGAGGTGAAACAATGTGCCATAGTGGTGGTATAGAGTGATCTTGAAAGACACCAACACTTATAGGAGAGAAATGCCACATATTCTAGTCTCTCAGGCAGTTACGGGACTGAACTGCCACCTAGTTGAGTTAACTAGTCAACTAGTCTTCAGTTAACTGAATGAACAAAGAGTACTGAGGAGTTAACTTAGGGAATCAAGGGTAATGCACTAATTTGGTGATTATCCCAAGGCAAGGTCGAATTATCACAATGATGATCCCAATGTTGCATGGTTATAAAACCAATGCAACATCTAAACTCAACTCAACTAGTCAAACTGAAGTGTTAACTAAAAGAGAATCATCTCCAGGTGGAATACTCTCCCCTAAAATATAGGATACTGTATAATGACTAATTATGACTAATAAACAAGGAAAAATCTTAGGAAAAATAAATCCTAGGTGTGTGTGAAGTAACTCCAACACCCCCCTGAACATCACTATGGTGAAAATAAAGAATGGGTCCCGGCAACGAGGCCATGTTAGCTACCCAAATAAAAAAAACACACTAGAATAAAGTAAGGAAAGAGGGGAAACCTTACGGGAAACTTCCCCCCTCTCAAGGTACAATGTATGTAAAAAGAAGAACTACAGTTTCTAGGCAACTGTGTCCTTCACTCCAAGACGACTTCATAGAGAATGGAACTTCTGCTCAGTGAAGGTATTAGTTGATCTGAAGATAGAAGGCTGACTTGTTATGCTATGCAATCACCCTCACTTCATTAAAATAAACTTTATAGGACCTTGCTCCATGTATTAAAATATGCAAGATAAATTATGTGCCAAGTTTATGCTTCTTCTTTTAAATGTTTATGTGTGAGGAAAAATTTCTTTAAATGGTTAAATATGTGTTTTAAACATATACACAACAACATAACTTTCAGCAAATAAACCATCAAACTCACAACAACAACAAGATGATAAAGGAGTTCACCCCTCTCCAGGCTACATCTCCTTGAGCCTCCATTAATGGACTTGGCTCTCTGGGATTAATTTTTCAAAGATTCTTTTACAATCTACTGCTCAACTCCAATGGAAATTATGGCTGTACCATTGGGTTCAAAATACATAAAAACCCCAAAAATGACTAATAAAACTCTGAAAACGGATCATGGCTCATCCGGGCATGACCTCTTCTACATGTGGCCTTAAGCTTCTCTGAGCTTCTCTTTGGCAAAAATACCTGTAAAAGCCCTCAAAATCCTCTGAAACCTGTCCCAATGTGTTCAGAGCATAACAATTAGACAAAAATGATTATTCAGTCACAAAAACCAAACTTGGACTCACCAAAACATGACCTCAATCAATGAGGGCTTCAAGCGCCCTGAAGCTTCCTGAAACTTCAATGGTTAAAAACCTGCAAAAGAAGTCTTCAAATGGCTCTGAAAATAGTGCCAATGGATTCAGAACGTCCAAAAACCCCTAGCTGGGCTTTTATGACACCTCATTCGGCCAAAAAATGAAGAAGATAGGCCTCCTGCCATTTTCCTCCTTCAAGCTTGTTGTCTCTGGTTCGCCAAAAACGCACCTCTGGGCTCTGAACCAAGAACACGCTCCAAAATGCATGCTTAAACCTAGTACCAAGCGCAACTGCATAACGGTGCAAACTATCGAGCCGTTAATGAATTTTTGGCCCCCAACCGCCAAAATCATGGTCATATGGATAAGCACCCGAAACCATGGGCTAACCATTTCTTTTAAAACCCTGCGCACACAGAGACAAGGTCACATGGGCTGACACATAAGACCGAGGGCTTAACCATTTTAATACCAAAACCCGCGCGTAGAATATATGTTAAGGTCACATGATTAAATTCCATGCAACTGGGGCTGTGAATATGGTTTAAAACTCCCACGCGCTCTGTGCATAAACCAGTGGTCATATGTAATATGCCAATACAACCGTGGGCCGGGGCTAAGCCCCGGCCCGACCCCCCGTCAACTTAACATTAATGTAAACTTAAATAAATTAAAACTCATATAGCTACTAAGAACCAACGCATGGCGCGCTGGTTGGGCGGCCATTGCCAAAGCACTCGGTCTATGGTGGAGGTCTGGAGTTCGATTTTGGTGGACTTAATAAAATTTTGAACAAACATCCAATGCCATGGTGCCATGTGGAAGCCCACGACTGGGCCACGTGGCACCTCATAATTTGCCAAAACCATGCCACTTGTCACAACACGATTCATCCAACTGTTAGCCAATCCGAAACTGCCACATTAGCGTATGCCAATTCAGCTATGCCACGTCAGCGTACGGTCATGCCACGTCAGCATCCGTATGGACTGTACAGACTGCACATTCAGTGTCCCCTTTTTTTACCTATTTGGCGATTCAAACAGATCGTGATATCTCTCGCTCCTGACGTCTGTTTGAACCCAAATGAGTTGCATTGGGTTTATGACAATGAGGGCTACGCACCTGTTCGTTTTGAGGCAATTCTGAGAATGTTGATTTTTGAGCTAAAATTTGACCCCTGATCCAGATTTTGATCATTAGTGAAGATGTATGTCGTCTATTCTGTTGAAGGATATAACTATAGGTAGATGATCCCCTTATGTACTAAGTCCCATATGTAGTTCATGTGGATCTTGATGTGCTTCGTCTGCTGCCTCTGAACTGGATCTCTGCAGAACTTCAGAGTGCACTGGTTGTCACACCAGATGATGATCGACCGATGAAACGAAATGCCCAACTCAGTGAGAAAGTTTTGTAGACACATATCCTGAATAGTTATGTTAACTACCCCTTTTCACTCTACCTCGGCTGAAGATAGAGAAATGGGAGCTTGCTTCTTTCTCGACCAAGAGATAGGCCCAGAACCAAGACTGAGTGAGTAACCAGAAGTGGACTTTCTATCAGTGCTATCGCCAGCCCTGTTAGAATAAATAAACCCAATGAGATATAATGTAGAGTCTGTTGCATAATGAATCCCAAAGGTGATGGTGCCCTGTATGTATCGAAGGATACACTTTGCAACCTTCCAATGTAGCTCATGATGCTTTTGCATGAACCTGGAAACTATGCCAATTGCATATGAGAGGTTTGGTCTAGAGTGTGTGAGATACAACAAGCTCCCCACTAGTTGTCTATACAATGTGTTGTCAACCAGTGGAGTCTCCCTACCATCCTCAACTTTGACTTTTGATAGGAAAGGAGTCAGAGAAGACTTGTAGTATGTCATGTGAAATCTCTCAAGGAGATCTCATGCATACTTGGCCTGCGATAGTTTGATGCCCGATTCATCTTGATTGATCTTGAGTCCAAGGAATAAGTGTAGCAGACCCATGTCTTTCATCAAAAACCTATCATGTAGAATCCTCTTGATTACAGCAATCGTTGATGTCAAGAAACCAGTGATCAAAAAATCATTAACATACAGAACTAAAAGTAGAAGTGAGTCAGTTGTCTGAAGCATGTAGACATTCGGGTTTTATTTACAATGTACAAAGTTCCATGACAATAGGTAGGAATCCATCTTGGCATACCATGCCCTCAGATCCTTCTTGAGGCCATAAATGGACTTCTTCAATCAACAGACCAAAGATGAGTCCTGCATAAATCCATGGGGCTTTTCCATGTAGATCTCCTAAGAGATATCACCGTGAAGAAATGAATTCTTCACGTCCATTTGATGGACTTCCCATCCCTTGGTTGCTGCAATGGTAAGTGCCAATCGTATGGAATCCATGTTTTCTACTAGAGTGAAGGTCTCATCATAGTCAATACCATGAACCTGCTGAAATCCTTTGGCGACAAGACTGGCTTTGTATCTGCTAATATTTCCATCCGCTGCGCTCTTGGTCCTGTAGACCCATCTACATATGACAAGCTTCCTCCTAAAAGGATGTGGAACTAGATCCCAATTCTGGTTCTCGAGGAGGGAGTTGTACTCCTCCTGCATGGTGGATTCCCAAACTAGATTTCTAGCAGCCTCGCCATAAGACTGTGGATGTAAATATTGAACCAAGAAAATATGCCTGGAGGGAAATGGTTTAGTCGAAGTGAGTGCAATAGAAGGCTCCTTGAAATTAGATCGAGTCCTCCTAGTATCGGATGGAGCACCAATGAGATCCCCTGCATCCTGAAGAGTAGTTTGTGCCCACTTGGACCTCTGCTTAGGCTCTGCAACTGCATTTAGATGCTCTGACTCTTCATATGACTTTACTGACTCTGAATATGAATCATATGATTCTTATGAATCAAAACTCTTATCTGAAATAGAGTCGACATGTGCATGCTCATCATCTCAGACAGGTGGAATATTGAAGGTGTCTGCATGTGACTGTTGAGTTGCATGCAATACACTTTTGTTGAATTGGAAACTTCGCTCAATGATGAGCTCGTCTGAGGAAATATCAATAAGCCTATATCCCTTCACACCGTCGGGGTATCCAACAAAAATGCACTCAGTTCTCTATGGATCAAGTGCCTTCCTCTTTTTAGAGGGAATCCGAGCCCATGCACATGAACCAAAAATGGAAAGTGGGGCACTTCCGGTTTGAGGCCACTCCAAGCCTCGTGGGGGGTCTTATTCTTGACAGATCTATGGGGGGATATGTTTTGTATGTATGTTGCACAATTAAGTGCTTCGTCCCATAGTCTCTGTGGTAGTGACTTTGCATGCAACATGCAAGATGCCATCTCCTTTAGAGATCTGTTTTTCCACTCAACAACTTTGTTTTGCTGCGGAGTATAGGGAACTGTATGCTGCAACTGAATCCATGCCTCATGGAAAATATTATGGATCTCATGATTTACATACTCTCCACCATTATTAGTTTGTAGGACTTTGATCTACTTTCCAGACTGTGTCTCAACCGGAGCTTTGAAATCTTTAAGTTGTTGAAATACCTCAGATTTTTGTTGGAGAAAGTAGATCCAAGTAAAACCTGAGAAATCATCAACAAAAATGAGAACAAACCTCGCTTTGATGATGGATGGATGTGGAAAAGGACCCATAAGGTCACTATGGATTAGAACCAAAGGTGCAGAATCTTACGAAGACTTTCCTTTGTCAAATTTCTCTTGAGGGTGTTTTCCAAGAACAAATCCCTCACACACTCCCTTGGAGAAATGGATGTCTAGTAGATCATCAACCAATATTTGCTTGATAAGATGTTGCATGTATCTAAAATTCAAATGTCCAAACCTTCCGTGCGAGATCCTACTACTTTCATCATCATGAGTAAGCAGTAAAGCGGAATCAGGTTCAATGAATTTAGAAAAAGTATACAATCTAGACTGATGATTTACCTCACAGGTAGCAACCCTTGAGTTGGTTTGCATGTCATATATGTCTACAGAATTTGGTGTGAATATGAATTTCTTTTCGGTTGTCGAAATTCCTGATCTGATACACAGAGAGAAGGTTGACAAAAAGCTTGGGAACATGCAACACATTCTTGAAGCTTACATTGGTGAGTTCAATCATTCCTTTGCCAATGACTTCGACATAAGAGTTGTCCCCCATTAGAATAGGAGGACCTTTGCATGCATCCAAAGAAGGATATACTAATTTTGATGTAGCCATTTTATGTGATGTTTCTGAATCAACGATCCAATCATCAGGAGAGGAATTGATGGCGATCAAGGCATGGCTAGAATTGTCTTTCTTGGAATTTGGATCTTCTGGATTCTTCTTCTTGGCACCCTTGGGGATGCGATCTCCAAGGTTGTTTTTCTGATGTATTTGAGACATCAGATCTATTTTTTTTTTCATGCATGTGGATTCTGAATGGAATCCTTTGTGACAATACGTGCATTTCTCCCATTTTCTTCCCTTTTCCCCTTTGGATCCAGAGGCATCGATGAAGGGTTTTGTGTACCCTTCCTTCTTCGGATGTGCATGAGATTTTCTCTGACATTTATCTTTATATTTTTTGTATTTGTGGCTTCCATCATGCACAGTGAGTGCATGCACCCTTGGGACTTTGATTGTGTCCATGTTGATGAGCTTTGTTTGCTCTTGTGTCAGGGATTCGATAAAGTCCTCAAAAGAAGGTATCTTTTAGGTGGCTCCAGAGGAAAATCTGATAGTAGGGAATGTGGATATGAATAAATAGAATTTAGGACCAATCTTGGAGAGAATGGTGAGAACCATTTGTTTCTCCTCCTTCGATTTATCAACCCCGCAAGCTTTCAGTTGAGATAATAAATCCTTGAATTTTGTAAAGAAATCTTGGATATTTTCAAAGATTTTTGGATCTAATGTGAGCCACTCCACCTATAGCATGTGTCCCCTCATCTAATCTTGTTTCCCAAAGATCCCTTCCAAGGTGGTCCTGGCTTCATTGGGAGTCTTACAGAAAGATATGTGAAAAAGGAGATCGGGAGAAATGAGAGTGCAAATTGTTCCAAGTGCCTCATCCATGTGATTTAAGTACTTGGATTTTTATATGGCCGATGTTGGTTTTGTATATGGTTCTATATACAGCCCTCTGGTTCAGATATGTATGGCTATTTTCTCCTTCCATGCAAAATAGTTTTAAGGTGTAAGAATGAATTATTTTTGGAAATCTGTCTTTCCGTTGTCTTCAATCTTTTGTACTTGCAAAAAATTTTGGTGTAGCTTTTTCTTAGCAGTTCATCGGATCTGATACCATGTAAATGTGTTGAAAATACACATAATAGATCTAGCTAAACAATAATACACACATTTTCAAAGAGAATTTGAGAAAGAACAAGAAGGAGAGAAAGAATGAAATAATTCTCATTAACCGTTGTGAATAAAGAATAGTTTACACACGATATACTCTGTATATCTCAATGAGTGCACACTGGAGGTGAACCAATGCACCATAGTGGTGGTCTAGAGTGATATGGACACACACCAATAGTTATTAAAGTGAACTACCACCTAGTCTAATCTCTCAGGCAGATACGGGAGTGAGTTGCCACCTAGTTGAGTTAACTAGTCAACTAGTCTTTAGTTAACTGACTGAACATAGAGTAGTGAGGAGTTAACTCAGGGAATCAAGGGTAATACGCTATTTTGGTGATGATCCCAAGGCAAGGTACAATTATCATGGTGATGATCCCAATGTTTCATGGTGATAAAACCAATGCAACATCTAAACTAAACTCAACTAGTCAAACTGAGGTGTCAACTTGAAGAGAATATTCTCTAGGTGGAATATTCTCCCCTAAAATATAGGAGACTAGATAATGACTAATTATGACTAATAAACAAGGAAAAACCTTAGGAAAAATAAATCCTAGGTGTGTGTGAAGTAACTCCAACACTATGTAATGACTTCTAGGTTTCGTTTTGTGGCCTTGGAGAGTTTACTCTCCAATTCTATTCCAAGGCCCTAAGTCTATCTAATGTTGGTTTAATATAAAAAGAAAATTGTCTAATTGATTTTAGATTAAGCACTTCTTTTTAATGGTTTTTAATTGGGTCCAAAGGTAATGTATGACACCTTAATGATGTGATGACTCTTTACCCAACCAATCAATGCAAGAATGATGATGCAATTTTGTTCTTTTCAATGAACTCTAGCTACGGGAGGGAAATAGACTTTCCTTTTTATGATGCAATTTCGTTCTTTTCAATGAACTCTATCTATGGTAGGGAAAAATAATTTCTTTTTCTTTTCCAATTTTAGAAGTAATTCCTCACACACACCAAGAAACTGATAAAAAATTCTGATATGAAACCAACCAATTCTTCTAATGAACTTGAACATTAATGCTTCAAAATAAAATCTAGCATGCAACACATCTCTTTTTTGTCTTTTTTTGTGATTTTTTTTCCAATTGAAATGTAAAAAAATCATGATCTATGCAAGAACACACAATGAAAATGGAAAACCAACAACAAAAAAAGAAAGGGGATTGTAAAAAATTGGAAGTGATGCTGGATCAACCCACTCCAATGTCTCTAGAAAGATCACACCTAAATCTTGAAAAACAAATCTAATGGCGAACTAGAGTTTGGGAGAGGAAGTTTGTAGGGGATGTACTGCACTCTACATTCACTGAAAACATATGATATAATATATCAAAATAAATACCTAGAAATCCTATTTCTAATGGATTTGGTTTGGCTGCAATATGAATTCTCTATCAAAATATATTAGCCAAACAATCCACGTGGTCATCACAGAAAATCTGCAAAATAGTTTATTGTAAATCAATGATAACTTTGCTTTTTAGACACTTATAGGTACTATTTTTTTTTAAATTGGTTAATTTTCAAGAGGGATCCATACATGTAGCTATTTACTTCAGATTATGTACAAAATTTATAGAATTGTATCTGAAGTTTGTGGCCCTCTTTTAGAGGAAAAACTCTTCAAGAGAGCCAAAAAAGAAAGAAAAGTCCCCAACGGAGTCGCCAATTCTGTTATGGGATAAATATCACAAGGATTTCACTAATTGGAACACAAGATATCCCTAGGATATTCCTATTCATCCTAGACAAAAAGGGGTTGAGATCTTCCTATTGATCCTAGACAAAAAGGGGTTGATTCCTATGGTTTTCCTAGATCTAGATTCAAGCACATAGATTCATTTTAATCCTAAGGAGTGGTGAAGTTTGCATAACTTTTTTGAGGTTGTCCTTCATATCTTCTGGCTGTTGCATTCCTAAAAATCCATCTCAAATCTCCACAACATTCTTCTTGTATACAAAATACAAGCAAAACCTTCTCTACCTCTCTACTTGGGATTAGAATCATAGATCTAATTTACTTATAATAATATATATAAAGGAATGAATCATATCTAACATTCATCAACTAAGCACAAATGATATAGGGAAAACCAAATTATCTATTACTAAACATGAAGAAATTACATCAAGTCATACCTCGAATGTTGATGCTTCCTCATAGTTCCAGGTTTCTGATGCTCCTCCTTAGCTTCTCGAGCTTCTCTCTCTATTTTGACAACATAACCACCCTCAAAACTCTTCTCCCCATATCCTTGATTGGCCTCTTCTTTTATTCTTTTAGAAGAGATTGGAGATAAGATTCATCACATGTGAATTAAGTGCATACAAGTCATGGATAGGTGGTTACAAGTCATGGATAGCTTGACAGCATGTGAACAAAGAAATTACAAGTCATAGATAGGATTGATGGCATGTGAAATAAGAAATTACAAGTCATGCACAAGTTTCATACTTAATTATGAGAATTTTCCAACCTATTATGAATTTTTTCTCTATTATGAGATTTTTTCTCAAGTTCCATGCTCAATTATGAGCTTTTTCCAAATCACTCTAAACTTTCTTTTCAATTATGATTTTATTCTCAATTATGAGTTTATTCTTAATTATGAAATAATTCTTATTTCATAATTATGAAATTGTGACAAAAGAATTATTTCCTTGTGAAATAATTATGAGAATTTCACTCAATTATGTAATTATAGCCTCATAATATCTAATAACATGATTTCACAACCTATGGTGTAAAATACAAGTATAACACCCCTCACTCCCTCTCCCCCCCTTTATCTCTTTAGCTCTCTCTATCTCCCTTCCCTCTATTTCCCCCCTTTCCTCTCACTCTCTCTCTCTACCCCACCTCTCTCTCATTCTCACACTCTCACACACAATGCCTCTACCCCCCTCTTTGTATTCCTCTCTCTCCCTATCAAAATCTCAAACAATATCTCTCTACACCCCCTCTTCCCCCTC
>ML778362.1:1553348-1564172 GCA_009831015.1 Picea engelmannii
CTCTATATCTCTCTCCACACCTCTTCCTCTCTCCCTCTCTTCCCCCCTTATTTCTCTCTCACCCTCTTTCTACCTCCCTCTCTCTCTCTCTCTGCATGATCCAGGTGGATATTGGTGGCCTCCCACCTATTTCAACTAGCTCCTCTTGTATGTTTTTGTTCAACACGTTCTTCTGTACTTCTTTGAAATTGTGGGTTCTACACTTTTGGGGTTTTTTGAAGCCCCACACATCCTCTAGGTGGATACTGGTGGCCTCTCTCCTAATCCAACTAGCTTATTTTGTATGTTTTCGTGTTAGCACATATTGTTGTACTTCCAGGCCCGTTTTGGGGCCCTAAACATTGTTTTTTTGTCTTGCCATGATCAAAATGTAGATAGAGTCAGAGTTTGATGGCAGAATGTATAATTCTCTGAAAGACCCTTCCAACAAGATATCACACGCCTAAAACGGAGGTTGTATGAAAAAGTTACGACCCTGGGAAGTTAAGGTAACAACTTACACCAACTTAACCATAGGGGCCCACATGACTTTTGGTGTTTCACCTTCTAGGGTTAGGTTTTTGGATGTTTAGGGTTTTGGCATTCATGATTAATATCAAAAAGTCCTCTAGAGCCCCATTGTAATCCATTCTTCTCAGACGGATGCGTATAGCATCCACATATCTTCTCAGAGATAGCTACCACCATTCGAGCAAGTGTTTCAGTTCTGCAGTTTTATAGTTTCAACCTATTTCATTATTCAATAGAAGATATTGTTCACTGGATATTTGTGTTATTATTCATATCTATATGTTTATTGTATTCAGTCTGTTAATTAGTTCATTCCGCTCCTAAATCCGGATCACTGGTATCAGAGCGATCTACTCTTCATTTATTTTTCTCCGTGCATGTCCCTGACAAGATCTGGGTACAAGAAGTTGGGAATAGAACGCATCGATCCATTGCAATATTGGTCATGCCGAGACCGACAACAACCCATGGGGGACGAAACGAAAGATTATGGAGGAGGATATCCTATTAAAATGTTGGTTTAGGAAGCCCTCGCATGACAAAGGAACAAAATGATGGACAACTTCATGCAGATCCTTCGACGATTGCCCACAGGAGGAGCATCTTCATCAAGTGGCCATGCAACCCCCTTCAAGGTATATATAAATTTTAATATTCCATTATTTGAAGGATTGATAGATGCGGATGTTGTAGATAAATGGTTGAATCTGCTCGAAGGGTATTTTTTGGTCCACAAATTTTTTGATAGGGAAATGATCACTTTTTCACTCCTTAAGGCCGTTCCACATGTTAAAGACTGGTGGGATAATTATTCTGAGCAAAGGTTCACAGAGGAATATGTAATGTTTGTGGTGGCCCCTACATGGGATTCCTTTAGGGACACCATTAAAGAATAGTACTACCTTGTTGGAAGCTACGAGGATGAGTACACCATATGGACCACCCTATGTCAAGAAAGGAACCAGACAGTACTAGATTTCACCAATATTTTCCATACCCTACATACCAAATTGGGTATCAAAGACTCTGAGTGTCATCTGGTGCTCAAATACCGAGATTGTTTGCATAGATACATTCAAACGAAAATGTATTTTCTGGACATCACCTCATTAGGGACGACTTATAGATATGTTGTCAAGATCGAGGAGAAGTTTAATAAGAAAAGGCGAGAGTTTGGATTTGCAAACCCCTCATAGCCGAAGCAGGGAAAAGGTAGCCACAACCCACACATCAAGGGGCCAATTCGATATGGCCTCCCTCAGGAAAACTAGTCCAAGCCACAACATAGGAAGGGCAATGAGAAGACGAAGAAGGAGACAGGGAAATGGTGTGAGTACCATAAAATCCCTTGGCACAACACCGAAGAATTTCACTCCAAACAATCCCTCATTGTTGAACTGAAGGCTTCTGAGTCAGACACCAATTCTAATTCTGAATCAAATCTTGAAGGAGGGAAGAGGATTATCAATGCTGAACCCAGTGCCACTGTCACTACCACCAAAGTTCGGCCAAGTGAACTAGAAGAACTAGAGGAAGGGGAACGCCTCTTTCACTCACAGATGTGGGTAAAGGGGGCTCCTCTTAATTTCATTGTCGATAGCGGTAGTCATAAGAACTTGATTTCAGCAGAGGTCGTCAAGTGGTTGAACCTGCCAATGACACTGCACCCGCAACCCTAAACCATCGGCTAGCTTCACCAAGGAAGAGATATTTGTGTCAGCCAACAGTGTTGTCTGCCCTATGGCATCAAAACTTTCAAAGATGAGGTACTGTGTGATATTTATCCCCTTGAAGTTTGTGATGTTTTTTTAGGACAACCATATTTGTGGAAGCGTCATGTTGTGTATGAGTTTAGACCCTGCAGTGTTATTATTAATTTGGGTAGACAATTGTACATGATAACAAAGGTAGCGCCGCCTACTGCTATTTATTTAATATCTTCTAATAAATGCAGTAAGGTCATCTCACAGACCGGGAAGTTTGTCTTCATTGTGATCCATAATCATAGTAATAAAAAGGTCGTCGCCACATCCATGGCCTCTACAAAGAGCCTCTCTTTGTAGCAGAAGAAAGTGGACGGGATCGTGGAAGAATATAGATACATCTTCTCCTCACCTACAGGGGTATCGACACACTTCCAAGTCAAGCATCCCATTCATTTGACTCCTGACACACCTCTACCTAATGGATCAGTCTATCGTCGCTCCATGATGGAAAATGACAAAATCAGGCGTGAAATCCAAGAGCTTCTTCAAAAGGGGCACATCAGACCTAGGTCCTCCCCTTCCAGAAGCCTGATTGTACTAGTGCAGAAGAAGGAAGGGACTTGGAGACTATGCATTTATTACAAATCATTAAACAAAATAACAGTTAGGAACCGGTACCCCATTCCCAAGATTGGTAATCTTCATGAACAACTCAAGGAGGGAAATTTCTTCAGCAAGATTGACTTAAAGTCTGGCTACCACCAGGTTCCCATCGAACCAACTGATGTATGGAAGACAACCTTCAAATCTAAATAATCTCTCTTCAAATGGCTAGTCTTCCCTTTGGCTTAACAAATGCACGAACCACTTTCATGAGGTTGATGGATGATGTATTGAGACCCTTCACCAACTTCTTTGTGGTGGTATATTTGGATGACATCCTCATTTTCAACAGAACATGGGAGGAACACATGTGGCATATTCAACAGGTTTTGAGCACTCTGTGGCAGCGTAAGCTATATGGAAACTTGGAAAAATGCTCTTTTGGAATGGACAGGGTCCAATAATTAGGCTACATTGTTGATGAGAATGGGGTACATGTTGATCTAGATAAGATCCAATTGATCTGTGATTGGTCATCCCCGACCACACTGACCGAGCTTCAGAGATTCTTGGGACTAGCGAACTTCTACCGACAGTTCGTATTAGGATTCTCCCATATTGCATGGGCCCTAAGCGAGGTGACCAAGGGTGGTGGCAGGGCCAAGTTCATGTAGGGGAAGGAACAACACCGAGCATTCGATGATCTGAAGAATCACTTGTGCTTATATTGAATAAGCTCCTTTCCCGATCTGCAACAATCATTCGAGATTTAGACTGATGCATCTGACTATGCCGTGGGCATAGTTTTCACTCAACACGGTCATCCGATGGCATAACATAGTGAGACACTCTCAGATATTGTCCGAAAATACCCCAACTATGACAAGGAAATGTATTCCATTGTACAAACCTGGTGTCAATGGAAAAATTACATTATGGGCAAAGATATGATCATCCACACTGATCACAAGCCTCTACAGTTCATACAGACACAGGGGAAATTGCAGAAAGACCACCATCAGAAGCAGTCCACCTACCTGCAACAAGTCCATATAAAAATCAAGTATAAGATAGGTATCTCAAATCATTTCACTGACTGCCTCAGTCCACCTCCTGTGGCTGCACTGACCACTGTGCTCCATTCCTATGGACAAGAAGCCTCTAAGTAGCCCCAACTTTATCAGCAATATCCGAACTTCGCCACCACGTATCAGGTATTGGGTACAGGTTCGACTATCACCGATTTTCACATTCAGGACAAACTCTTATGCCACCTGGGCCATCTCTGTGTTCCTACAAGCAAGCATCCAAAGCTGATTTTGGAATCCCACTGTAGTCGGATGTCAGGACATTTTGGCATGGAGAAAACTGTGGTCGCTCTTCAGAAACATTTTTATTGGCCAAAACTTCGACGGGACGTCAGCGAGTATATCAGATCTTTCACTTCCCGTGCCATTGGAAATCCAACCATCAAGAAGCAAGGCTTATACACCCCCCTTCCTACTCCCAAGAAGCCTTGGGAATCCATCTCAATGGATTATATGTCGGGACTTCTATCCACCAAGCAAGGAAATGACTGCATATTTGTGGTTGTTGATCAGTTTTCGAAGATGGCCATTCTCACAACCTGCAAGAAGAATATCACAATGACAGATACTGCCAAGCTCTTCTTCAAATGAGAGTGGGTCCACTTTGGGATACCACATAACATCATCTTCGACCGAGACAACAGGTTCCTGAGCACATTTTGTTAAAGTCTCTGGTCACTCTTGGACACCAAGATCACAAAATCCAATTCTTTCCACCCCCAAACAGACGGCCAAACAAAGGTCGTCAATCAGATGATTGTGCACATACTACACATGTACAATTCTAAGCATCCTCGTACCTGGGACGAGAGTCTCCCCTATGTTCAACACATTTACAACAGGGATCTCCATAGCTCCACCGATCATAGCCCATTTCAGGTGGGTCTGGGATTCCAACCCTTGGGACCCATTGATGTTTCACTTCCTCTTTCCACCACACATAAACACTCTTCCCATGATCAGTCTACGACCGATAAAGCTACCAGATTCATTGAGTGGATTCATCACATCTGCCAACATGTCTAGGATATTTTGTAGAAATCTAGTGCTAAGGATAATCAATTCCATGATCAACACAGGGTACCACACCAGTTTCAGGTGGGAGACAAAGTATGGTTACATTTGCAGAAGGAGAATCTCGTTGGGCCCCATCGAAAGCTTCACCCGCTTTGCTATGGGCCTTACACTATCACCAAGGCTGTGGGTAGAAATTATTTTGAGCTAAACACTCCACCCTTCCTTCGCCTGCACCTAGTGTTCACTGTGGACCTCCTTCGACCATACATTCCACCATTATTGGACACCTCATAGATCACAAAAAAACTGACACCCACAGAGCTCAACCCCAACTGCATGGAACAAGCATCCACTGATCATATAGTGGACACACAGGTCAAGGGCACTCACCAGTAGAGGATCCATGTTTTTCGAGTTGTCAAGGTAGGAAAACTCCTACACCAAGGCAAGTGGCTCAACTGAGCCCAAATCCAACAGACATTTCCTCACTCGATGGGGGAAATCAACGTAATGGAGACCATTGCTTCCTAATGGGGGAGGATTGATCCAAGTGGATATTGGTGGCCACCCACCTATTCCAACTGGCTCCTCTTATCCATTTTTGTTCAACACATTCTTCTGTACTTCTTTGTAATTGTGGGTTCTACACTTCTAGGGTTGTATGAATCCCCACATATCCTCTAGGTGGATACTGGTGGCCTCTCGCCTAATCCAACTAGATTATTTTGTATGTTTTCATGTCAACACATCTTGTTGTACTTCCAGGTCCGTTTTGGGGCCCTAAACATTTTTTTTTTGGCTCGCCACAGTCAAACTATAAACGGAGCCAGAGTTTGATGGCGGAATGTGTATTTCTCTGAAAGACCTTTCCAATGGGCTATAATGTACCTAAAATAGAGATCGTATGCAAACGTTATGACCCTGGGAAGTTGAGGTACCAACTTACACCAACTTACCCATAGGGGACCACATGAATTTTGGCGTTTCACCTTCTAGGCTTAGGTTTTTGGATGTCTAGGGTTTTTGAATTCATGACTAATATCAAAAAGGCCTCTAGATCCTCATTGTAATCCATTCTGCTCAGACGAATGCCCGTAGCAGCCACATCTCTTCTCAGAGATAGCTACCACCATTCAAGCAAGTGTTTCAGTTCTGCAGTTTTACAGTTTCAACCTATTTTATTATTCAGTAGAAGATATTGTTCACTAGATATCTATGTTATTCTTCATATATATGTGTTTATTGTATTCATTTTGTTAATCAATTCGTTACACTCCTAGATCCGGATCACTTCATCTCACTATCAAGGGGATAAAATATGATATGGAAAAGATTGAGTACAAATAATTTCACAAGACAACTTTTACAATGCCTTATACCTCTATATATACTACTTCTATCTTCTTAAGAACATTATAGAAGAGGAAAATTCTAAAGGTGGAACCTTGTAGTAAGTCTTAATAAAAAAATTGTTTTCACATTATTACAAAAGCCTTACTTACTACTGATTTCCTTTATTACATAGAAATACATAATATTCTATCTACTTGAGGGTTTATAGAAGTTATGACACTAGCATGCTCTCCCCCTTAAATAAAAACCTTGTCCTCAAGGCTTGAGATGTTGGAATTACTGTAGAATGGTGGTTGGATCCCATGTGGCATCCTCGGGCTATGTATCATTCAACTTTATTAAAACTTCTTCAATGGTGCATTAACGAAGATGATGCTCGCATTGAACCAAGAAGACTTGTGGATGAAACCAAATGGAACCTTCTTCATCCAATTCAGAGAGGCTAGTCTGAATTTGGGACTTGGATCCAATCACTTTATTTAAGTAGGAGACATGAAAAAATGGATGGATCTTAGAGTGAATGGGAAGGGATAAATTGTAATACATGAGCCAAATGCACTTGATGATTGTGTAGGGGCCATAAAACTTTGGAGCAAGCTTCTAGAAGTGATTTTATTTGAGGGAAGTTTTCTTATATGGTTGTAGATAAAGAAACTCCTAATCCCATTTAGGAAAATGGAATTTAGAATGACATTGATTATATTATTGCTTCATTCAATTATGAGCCATCACCAAATTATTTTTGAGAGTGCATAGAATTTCAGCTCGAATTATGAGGTATTTTTCCACCTCCTAGACCTTGGAGACACCATGTAGGTAAGATAATACAGATGAGGTATTTTGACCATGGAATGCCTCAAAGTGAGCCATGCAAGTGGCACCATAGTAAGTTGTATTGTAGCACCATTTAGAAAAGGGTAAGTTTTATTGGAGTTAAGTGGCTCAAAAAAGGGAAAGCTAAGGACATCAAAGGCTACCAAGTAGAAATCCTAAAACTTGGAGGGCATATCTGCATCCCTTATATTCATAAGATATTCAATTTAGTAGTTATGTAGGGTTTCCCTAAACCCTAGACTCAAAACATCATTTTTCCTATTTTTAAAAGAGGGGATAAAAACAATCCCTCTAACTATAGGACCATTATGATTATCCCTATTTGAGCCAAGTTATAATTAATTATTCTAGAAACGAATATGAGTGTATGGCTAGAAAACCACCTAAAATGGGTGTGTTTCATGAAGGAATCATTTGATAGATATGGTGGTAGTTGCATGATACAATTGGAATTATTAACCCTATGGTTGGGTTGAGTGTGATTAGATCCTGAGATCCTCTTTTTTTCCTTTTCGTTTTATAGTCCCAATCCAGGAGTGAATTTCCTAGTGGATTACCTATGGTTGGGTGGAAAAGCACCTGTATGCAACCAGTTTGGTAGTTCATTTTTAGAAAGAGAAGTATTTGTTTTAATTTCTATATGAATGTCTATATAATGTATTTTTTTATGTGATTCTATGAATTCCTTGATATCTATATGAATTATATAATGAATAGATAAATGCCAGGCCATATTTATGATTTATCACTTAACTATGGACCACCTTGTTATGCTTAGGATCATTGTGGAGAGTGTTGCAATAATAAAACTAATCTCCTATCTTTCTTCGTTGAATTTAATAAACGATTTGACACAATGCCCAAAAATAACCTCTAGAATATATTAGAAGGGATACAATTTCCTTTCAAGCTAAGTGTTTTTGCAACAAGGTTGTACAAGAATTTTATTTCCAAGTTTAGGAACAACAAGGGTTGGTCAAAATAAATTAATTGTAATATAGGAGTTAAGAAAGGGTGTTCCCTATCCCCTACCCTTTTTGGCATATACATTGACAAGTTAGAAGTTCGCTTGGAAGAGGTAGGATGTGTTGGAACATATCTAGCAGGAATAGTCATCATCCTTTTTCTTTATGTTAATGATATTTTTATTATCGTGATGAGCCCCTATTATCTTGACAAGTAACTAAAAATTCTCAAGTAATTTTTCTCTAGCATAGGTATGACTATTAACATAGAAAAAATAAAGGTTATGAGAATAAAATCCAAAAATAATCCTTACACTAATTTCATGTATGACAATAACATCTTGGAGGAAATGGCTTCATACAAATATCTTGGAATTGATATTCATCACAATCTCAACTAGAACTATAGCATTGAGAAAATGATAAATGCAGGGGGGGAAGCTTATTATGGACTTGAAAACAATTGTAAATCAAAAAAATTTGGTTTTGGGATAAGAATAAACACCTCTTTGAGATTCTCACCACTCCCAATATCTCATGGTTGTGAATTTTTGGACATAATCGTGGAGAAAGATAGGGAAAATTAAAAAGTGTTTTATGAATTTTAATATTAAAATGAAAGGTAATACACCTTATCCTAACCTCCTCGTAGAAGAGATTCTTTCCCCCATTGATAACATGGATATGACTAGGTACTTAATGTACAAGAACAAGACAACGGCATGGAAAACAAGAGGATCTCTAAGGTTTCTTCAAAATACAAGGAAAACAACTTGCATCTCAAGTGTTGTTGGCATAAATATGTGAAGTCTTAGCTAAATCATTGGAGTATTGAGGAAGAGGTCACTTTATAAAATAAAGATAATATTAAAATTATTATTAAATCTATATTAGAGGAGAGATTTTCGCGTGATAATGAATTAGAGGATAAGAGAAAATTAAGATACTACAAGGAGGTGATTAACCTTAATTTAGAATATCAAAGGTATCTCTTTGTTTAACTTGTGTAAAGAAGAAAATCAACATTGCTAAAACAAGAACACACTCTCACGATCTCCATAGCAAGATAGGGCGTTGCATAGTTCCTTAAACACCATGCATTGAAAGAATTTGTCATATTTGTGACACTAAGAGAGATGAATATGAAAAGTGCTTTCTCTTATAATTTCGTACATACACCCACATTAGATATCAATTTCATAATATTTTTTACAATACCAACCGTCCTTATCTTTGTATGATGATTTTGTCAAGCAATTTATATGTCTAAATCTTGTTATATGTAATTATCAATCCGAGAGTTTGTACATTTGTGAAATGAAAGTAGAATATGTACACAATTATATTATTTGCATTATTATATACTTAAAATGATTATGGAAAATAAACGAAGATAAATGAATTTAATTGTGGAAATGAAACACAATTGCATGAAATTAAAAGCTAATTCAACCACTCTTGGTGTGGATCATGTAGTTTAGAACTGATCTTACTACTGGGATCTTGTTGTCACCAAGTTATCTCTTTTCTAATATCATACTTTTCAACTTTCCAAGCATCATCATTCTAATTTTGGTGAATTAAGAAACACACCACACTTGCATAAAAATAAATCGTACTTGTAAAAATAAATAAATGGAATCAAACACCATCCTACATTAAACAACACTATGTTCTCTTATTGCATGGCCCCACTTTCATAGAATAGAATGCTATTACTAATATACAACATAAATAAACTAATATAATTTCAAACTACATGAACTATAAAACAACAACTTATAATCAAACAAGAATCATATAACTACAATCTATATGAACACAATATCTCATGAAATGTAGTTCCTCCCATCATATTATGGACATATGCTCCAAGAGTCCTCCCTTTGGACTGGAGAAGGAACTCTTATTTATACAAAAATTAATATTACCAATAATAAATTTAGATTCACAAATCTCTCACATGGTTACAACAATTTGCCCATAATTAGCAAGTAATATCTTTAAAAATCTTCCCACAAATATTTCTAAAATATTTGATAAGAAATCTTCCATGATTCCTCTCCATCAAATATACTTCATTAATGATCCCAAATCCATATAAAAATTTCAATAGGTGAAGAAGAAATTTGAATTTTCCCGTACGAATTTGAAGAGAGTGGTAAAATCTATGTTGTTATCGGATTTCCTGTTCATGTAGCCACTGACTGCAGATGATAATTTGATGATAACTATCAAAATACAATATGGGTTATTGAGATTTTTTTGTGGAGATGTTCATTTTAACATGATGATGCTTCACAATGGAAACTCAGTTCATGGATATTCAAATATGGATCGGTTAGGATATTTGTTTTTGTCCTGAAATAACCAGTGAACTAACCCAAATTTCCAAGATAAATGAAAGCATGTTATTTTTCTAACAATTAATCATAAATTCAGTTAAAATACCTGTTGGTCACTATAATTGCTTAATTAATTTCAAACAACCAAGTGAAACATAAATTATCAACCCAGGGAAGTCTTTTGTTTCAAAGATAGCTGCGCACTATATATGCTCAATTCCAAAAGCACTTAGTGTTGTAGTAAAGAAATCATTCTATCTGACTTGCTGAAATGAACTGAAGCTCTGAATTGTATCACAGGAAAGAAATCTCCCTATTGCAATTCTTTATAGTTCAAATTAAGAATCCTGGATTACATTTAAAATAACATTGCAATGGGTAAGAACAACTATCTTGTAATCAG
>ML778362.1:1576580-1587205 GCA_009831015.1 Picea engelmannii
CATGGGCTAATTTTCCATGGTTTTTCCAAAAACGAGATTCACTATTTTAAAAATGATTCGCCCAAATTCTATAGGATAAAATTATTTTACCTTAAAAATCGCCAAAATTTTATAAAAACTATATAAAATCCTTAGAAATTTGATTTTTTTAACAAAAATATTGCCAAACATTTATAGTTGGCATATGAAGGATAAGTAAGATTCACCAAGGTTTCTACATTTTAAAATAAATTTACATCCTTAAAATCATCCCTGCTAAGAAGTCCATGAGTACATGACATCCCAAGGGGTGATAAAGTTGAGTTGGTCTGAAATGGTGAGTTGAAATAAGCTGAATGAGTAGAACCCGGATCATGTGGTACTTGTAGATTGTTGCAAACTAATATCTAGAGCATCAATTGTCTTGGAAATTTGTAATGAGCAATGGTATTGATATGGAATGTTTATTTCTCTTTCATTATTTGTAAATCTTGTCTGCCAGGAAGTTTTTTTTCAAACAAGACTTGTCTGATTGTGCCCAAAGTGGTTTTCACAATAATAATTTATTATTCCCAAGGAATTGCCTCCAACAAGATTGTTTTCAAGCACTCCAAGGTCTAGTGGCACCTAAAGGAGGTTTTCACCATCAAATTCATTTGGAAAAGGAAAGGATAGAGAAGTAACACAACTTTATAAAGAAAATGAGTTATGTTATTGCATGGGTTAAGGGTGGATGGAGTAATCTGGTACGATAAATTTGTGAAGGGGAATAGGTTGAAATGATGTGGTAGTAGTGGTCATGAAAGAGATTTGGATTTAAATTGACGACATAGAAAAAATAAGTTACGTTGACTTCAACATGTTTTTTTGAATGAGGAGGAAGACATGGACATACCATAGTAAATAAGTAGGATGAATAGTGGATCTTTGAGAAGATTTCATCTATAGTGATGGTATAGTGAATGTGACTCGACTTCTCTTTGATAGCATTTCTTTGTTCACCTTGATCTCTATCCATCTTGAAAAATCTTGTATGATTGGTGGTATTGGCTGACAGTAAGAATATTTACATGACAAGTTCTTAATAAATTTATTCTCTATGAATTCGGCATCATATAATGCTGCACTTTTTTGGCTTGGATGTCTAAATATCACACTCTCATTCATTGTTCTTCAAATTTTGATCTTGAAAATCACTCATTCTGACCTGCAAAAGCTTTAACATTTTCTTGCAATAAAACGTAAGATGATGGAGAAACAAATTTGGTCGGTATTTATTCTTCCAAGAAATATGCAAAATAACTAAAAACATTGCAAAATAAAATATATCCAAAAAACAAATGAAACAAAATTTGATTTTTACCTATGTAGAAGTTATGGCCATCTAAGACCACGCAACGATATTTCATCAATAAAATATTTGTTTCTTGTCCAATTAGAGTCATTCAAAATCTAGTTTGAAGTAGATTTAGAAGGATATATATGATATAAATAGGTTTTCAAAGTGAATTCATATCATATGTCAAATTTTATGGGGAAAATTCTTCAGAGGAGAGTTGTTTTGGATTTTCAGTCTAGACCAATAGTCAAAGTTTTGTGTATAAGCTTTTCATTTGATGAAGAATCAACATGATTCCACTTCGATATTAAAGTATATATTTCCACTAGAAACAAGTTTTATAAATTCCTTTATTTGATATCATAAAACTACTAATGAACAACCTAGGAGGAAGAATTTAACAGTGTTGTTTTTAAGACAACCAATCACTAAAATGGGAATAAAATTTTCATCCGATGTCTAAATGTGATGATTAAATTTTTTTTGGAAACTATATTCCAAAGGATATATTCCTTAGAAATAGGTTTTAAAAATGTTCTCATTCTACCTGTCAAATATTGACTGCCCCAACTCTGTTTCTAGGAGTCTTTTGAATTCTGCTTGTTACAAGAATCTAAAAACATGATATTTGTCCTAAATTCTGACCTAGATATGTGAATTTGTTTTGGTGAGTGTGTTTAATATGATATGAAGAATCACTCTACGAAAAATCTCCAATACCTACTATGTATATTGTTTGATATGAATTTCAAAAGGTTTGCATCCTTTAATGAATTTGTAGCAATTTTTGTATCATTTCTTCATTATGCTAAATTTTGTTATTGTGCAAGTTTGGATGAGAAATTATTTTTTATAAGTGTTCTAAGAAATTGAAATTCATACTTACCTTGAGGTGTTTAAACGTCCTTTGGAAAAATGTCTATCCTTCATTTTCCTCCACCTTAGGATCATTAATCTAAAATGATGCTCAATTTATTAATGTAGCATATATTAATGCATCAACTATATGGACTTCAAAAAAACAAAAATGACAAAGTGTGTTATTATTTGTGGAATGAAATGGAGAATTGTAATACAGGTGATTGGGAATGAAGGAAGTGAAGGTAAGTGCCGAAGAAAGAGGGATTACAAGTGGTAAGGTGGTATAAACAGGTATATGGTGAAAAAAATAGTGAAGTAATTACTAAGCATGAAATAAGAGTAAGTAAAACAAAATTGTGATAAAATAAAAAGTGAGTGAAATGAGTAAAGAAAAGTGAGTGAAAAAGTGATATGCAAGATGCAATGAAAGTAAAAGTGAGCGAAAAGTGAATGAAATGAAAGAGTGAAAGGATAGTAAAGAAATAATTGGTTAAGTGAAGATAGGACAATAAATTAATAAATAATAATAAAAAAGAAGAAATAACATACAAAAAGAAGAAAGAAATAATGAATAATAGGAAAAAGAAAGGGTAGTAAGCAAAAGTTAAGTAATGAAAAGTAAGAAAAATAAATATGTATATGATATGACTCCGAGGGGGGGAATATATGGGCCTAAATGTACAAGTAATGTATAAGTATATATGTAATAGGTTCACCCTAGTATTAAAGGGGCCTCATGTGAAAGTGTGAACAACTATATATAAGAGATCATGTATTCATTATTGTGACATGTGAATGGTGATGTATGATTCTATTTGGTTATTTGGAGGGGGTTCCCCTATTATTTAAGGAGTTATTGTGTAAATTATCTATCTTGGAGTTGTGCACCACACTCTCATTCTATACATGGTTTGCAGTTATGTTATATTCTAATAAATTAAGCATTTGGTTCATTACATTTGGTTTCAGAGAACTGATCCTAGGGTTTTTCTTCTCCAAGAAAGTCATCTTAGCATTTTTGCTATAAATGTTTTTGTGGGATGCTTCAAACAATGAAAATATGAGGTTATTTAGAATAAATATCAAGGTATATGTGGTGTAAATTTCAGCTTCTAGGTCTTCATACATTCGTAAATACACCCTATGGAAGATAGGGTATTTGATTAGTCCTATTAACTAGTCTCAAACAAGTTTTCCAAGTAAAACAGTCACAACTTGTTCATAGAAGATCCAAATTTTGTGAGACCAATTTCATTGGAACAAGTATAGTGCATCGTATTTCTGGTTCTATTTCCAGAATCAGAAATCAAATAGTTTGTGTGTGTCACGTTATACAAGTTCTCTCTCCTAGAAAGGTCAAAAGTTAGCAAGGTGTGGGGAATTTACCACAACTTCCACTTGGCACATCCAATTTTTCTTAGACCTATGGAATTGAAGAGAGGACATATCCAAGGATTAGATGTTGCAATTTTAGACTCAAAAGGGTCGAAATTGTAGTGATACATCGAAAGGAAGGTCAACTAGGAGGGAAGACCCCAAATCAGGGTTTTCAAAGGTATGTTCACTTAAACTATCATAACTTTTTATTAGAATGTTCTATTGAGCTAATTAAAAATCCATTGGAAAGATAAAAAAAATACAATATGATATTGGAACAAGGATTATAAATATTTGAGACAATTATCCTTAATATACTGACAATGGAAGCTAAGGATTAGGGTTAGACCTCAATTAAGAACCAATGACAATAACTAACTTTAGTGGAGATTAAGATAAAGATGAATTTCGTCCTGGGGAATGGTTGAAAATGATAAGGAAAAATCACAAGACTCCTTCTTTGGTAGGTATTTATTTGAATGGTGAAGCTAGTAACTGGTGGTATAACTTTGACGAAGGTACTAGATGAAGTGCCACATGGGAAGTATTTGAAGAATTATTCTCAAACAAATGGATCAAGGACTAAAAAATGGAGGAAATGTATAGAATTCAAGATGAGTTAAAAGAGGCAAAGGAAGAGATAAAGAAGAAAAATGATGGGCTTTCCAATATGCAATTCCTTAATGAATCACTCATTAAGGAGGTTAAGAACTTAAAGCGAGAAAATAATAGTAAATCAAAGTGGGAAAATGATGAGTCAAAAAGAAAGATGAAGAGATATGTAGATTGTGAAACCATAATAAAAAACTATTGGATGAGGTCAAGAGATTGAAAGGAGAAAAGAAGAATTGTCAAAATCAAGAACAAAGAAGGATATTGGATGAAGAATCTACCAAAAGAATTGAAGAGGAAATTTGCAAGAAGGTTGAGGAATCCCTAAATACTCATAAGTTAAAATCAGAAATGCAATCCAGAATTGAAGAAGGATGTCAAAATTTGATAAATGGGGTGAAATTGCAGCTTCAGAAGGAGAAAGAAGATAAGATTCAATAAGGTCACCAAAAGATACTTGAAGAATTTGAAATCCATGTAGAGGATGTAAATGCCAAATTTGATGGTATTATCTCCAAGTCTAGAACAATTAAAGAGAAAGTAAGGAATATAGAGGATTCCATTGTCTCTGAAAATAATATAGAGTAAATGCACATGCAAAATGAAGAAAATATGTCAAAAGTGGAACCATATCGACACCTTCATTACCATGAAACCTTTCAAGGAAGAAAATAAGGTCGATATCAACATTATCAAGGAATAAGATGGAATGCTTGTCAATATTCATGGAACAAGGAATCAAAAAACTACTCTTCAACAAGCTATTATCATAGACCAACAACCACTACAAATTGGAGAAGCTTCAACAAAAATACATGGAATCAACAGAAAGAAAATTATGCAACAACTAGACACCAAGGATTAAGACCAAGAAGAATTGATTTTGGATGGATAGATCATCAACAATGGAATGACGAAAGAAGGAACATGTGAAGCCTTTAATTGCAAAGATTTGAGGACAAATCTTTTTGAAGGAGGGTACGATGTTATGACCGAAGGGGCGAATATATATGGCTAAATGTATATGATATGACCCCAAGGGCGGGCATATATGTGACTAAATGTACATGTAATGTGTAAATATATATGTAATAGGATCAGACTAGTAGTAAAGGGGTCTCACGTGCAAGTGTGAACAACTATATATAAGAGATCATGTATTCATTGTTGTCACATGTGAATTGTGATGTATGATTCTATTTGGTTATTTGAAGGCGGTTCCCCTATTCTTTAAGGATTTATTGTGTAAATTATCTATCTTAGACTTGTGCTCCATGCTCACATTTTGTACATGGTGTGTACTTAATATGTTATATTATTATAATTTAAGCATTTGGTTCATTACAAAATATTAGTGGATGGAAGGTAAGTAAGAAGTATAAATTAAATAATGATAATGAATAATGGAGAGAAGAAAGAAGGAAGATGAAGAAGAGAATATAAGGACGAAAGAGTGCAATTAGGGCTATGAAGGAAGTTTAACCAACAAAGGTTTGGAAGTAAAAAACCAAAAGAAGCTACAAAATACCATTAAGCAACCTAGGATCATAAAATGTATAACATTAAATATCCATGTTTTCCTTGGATCTAGTGTGCCATAGGGATAAATTAGAAAGTAAAGAGTTAGGCATCTAAGTGCATACAATGAGGTTTAACTATTATTGGCCTTTAAAAACATAAAAGTGCAATGGTTATCAACATGAGATATAAGATGGAATGAAATGAGGTGGAATGAAAAGTGCATATTAGATTATGCTCAGAAATAGTCAATGTAAATAAAATAGATGGTCGGAAGAAAGATTATTCTCACACGAAGTCATATTGTCATTCAAGGTTAAAAATATGCAAAACCAAAGCAATGAATGAGTATATTGCCTAAATTTCTCATTCTCCTTTAGTGAATTGTCTCCATCCTTTTTTAGCTCCGGAAGTCTTTCTTATTTGTCCTCCTCTTGTAGATTTTCCTACCAATGGGTTAGTGGATGGAGCGGTTCTTATTGCACCATGAGTGCAAATATTTGAAATAATTTATCAATAAATCAATATATCCAAGTCTATTCCTGCATTCCTAAATTATCATGACTACAAGAGAAATAAAGACTCACTATATAATTATAAATTCTATAGTGAATGTGCAGGTTCTTATCTCTCGTCTTATTATCTCTATTTCCATGCATGCAAAATGCTTTCCAAACTATGAAAAATGCAAAAACGTAGAACTACAAATTACCTAATTCCTTTAACATCTCCCAAGTAACAACGCCAAAATTGCGACGTGATTTATATGTCTAAATCATCTTACATTTAATTATCAATCTTGGAGTTTGTAAACTTGTGAAATGCAAGCACAATATGTGTAGAATTAGATTATTTGCAGCATGATCTAACTAAAATGCTTATGGAAAATAAAACAAAATAAGTGAACTTAATTGTGGAAATAAAACACACTTGCATGAAATTAAAAGATAATTCAACCACTCTTGGTGAGGATCATGTACTTGGGAACTGATCTTACTATTGAGATCTTGTTGTCACCAAGTTATCCCTTTGTTAATCTTAGACTTTCCAACTTTCCAAAGATCATCATTCCATTGTTGGAAAATTTAGAAACACGTCACACTTGCATAAAAATAAATCATACCTATAAAAATAAATAAATTGAATTAAAAGACATCTCACAATAACAAGCACTATTTTCACCTGTAGTAGGCTCTCGCTTTCGTAGAATAGAATGTGAATACTAATATACAACTTAAATAAACTAATCTAATTTCAAACTACATGAGTTATAAAACTAAAACTTATAATCAAACAAGAATCATATAACTACAACCTAAATGGATACAATATCGCATGAAATGTAGCTTATTGTATCATAGTCTCGACATGTGATCCAAGAATTCTCCCTTTGGAATGGAGAAGGCACTCTTATTTATAAAAAAACTAAGATAATCAATAATAAATTTAGATCTACAAATATCTATTTGTTAATAACTAGCAAGTAATATCTCTAAAAATCTTCTCACAGATCTCTCTAAAATATTTGATAACAAATCTTCCATGATTCTTCTCCATCCAAGATACTTCATTAATGATGCCAAATCCATATAAAATCTTCAACAGGTGAAGAGGAAATTTGAATTTGACCGTACAGATTTGAAGGGAGTGGTAAAATTTATGTTGCTACTAGATTTCATGTTCTTGTACCCACTAATTGATGATAACTCTCAAAATACAACTTGGGTTATTGAGATATTTTTGGAGATGTTCATTTTAACCTGATGATGTTTCACACAAAACATCACGAAAACCCATTTTGTGGATCATCAAATATGGACCAGTTATGGTATTTGTCTATCTCCTGAAACAACCAACAAACTAACCCAAAATTCCAAGATAAGTGAAAGCATGTTATTTTTCTAACATTTAGTCATAAATTCACTTAAAATACTAAAATACATGCATTGGAAAATATTGAGCCTAATCCCACATGTAAGCATTATAAGGAATAAAACAAGGTTATGGGTAAGCACGAAGGGGATTAAAAAGTTAAATGAAAGGTTGTGAAAAGATGACAATTCTAAGACTTGACAAATTTATGAATGTTTTTCTTAAAGCTTTTGAAGCATAAAAGTAAAATTCTAAAGTAAACCAAGCAATTCCTTACCTTTCTTTTTAGGGTATGATAGACCAATGTTAGTCTTAGTTTACATTAATAACCACCATTATCATCATTAGGTGTCCACATTAGATCTCAATATTATAATATTTATAATAACATCAAAATTTCTAACCTTTTAACTCATCAAAACTATGGAGATTTATGAAAGCTTCTCTCGTTTCTTTTTTAGTATATAAATACAATTTTAAAACAATAATTACTTACCTTTTTTTCTTAAGGGTGTATAAACCAAAGTTACTCTTAGTGTATGTTAAAGTTAGTTGTAGTCTTAATCTTAATACAAAATATGCCCCAAAAAACTTAGTGTTTTTAGATAATTAATTATTAAAATGTTTTTTAAAGAGTTTAAATATGAATTTTGTGGTTTATATTGGTTGAATTAACCATTCAACCTTTTACTTTTTAGTACTTTTCATAGGTAAAAGCCAAAAAAATCTAAGACTTCCATTTGTGAAGGATGAGGTAGGTTTGAACTTTGCATTGTTAGGTAGTGATGTGAGTCAAGTTGTAATTGTGACGTGAATCAAGTTGTAATTATGTTTTACGAGATGAGAGTGCAATTCACATCTTTGTGCGTTATCTGCATTGATGCAACCATCAAAATGTTTTGTGGTCAACCAAAATTGGACAATCTTCAATGTCGTAGACACCATGGGCATGGCAGATGGTAGGGACATGGCAAACTCAAGGTGTTTGTGAGATTCCAAAATGTGCTTGTGGGTTTTCAAATTAAGTTTTAACAAAGCGATGGAAAGCATTCAAAATTCTAAGAAATAGCATACAATGAAGGATCTGTGTTTAGTTAGTTGTAGGATGTTTTTAAGATGGTTTTCTTTTCATGGGTTCTTGTAGCAAAGGGTTCATGTTTTGATGGAAAGCATTCAAAATTCTAAGAAATAACATACAATGAAGGATCTGTGTTTAGTTGTAGGATGTTTTTAAGAGGGTTTTCTTTTCACAGGTTCTTGTAGCAAAGGGCTCATGTTTTGTTGTAGAATTTTTTAAAGGGTTTTCTTTTCATGGTATTTGAGGTTTGAGGAATTTTAAGGAAAAAATGCATTTGATTCTTTGTTTCTATTGTAGTAAATTTACTTTATTTCTTCTTATTGGTTTTATTAGGATGAATTTATTGTAGGAAATTTACTTAATTTCTTATTATAGGTCTTATTAGGACGAATTTGAAAAAGAAATATGTCAAAAAGTCGTTGTCTTGAAGTGGGTCATTTGTTGAATATGTGAGAAAACATAGTTATGCAAGTGTTTGATAAATCTTAAAGTGAAGGGTCCATGTTTTATTGTAGAAAAACGTGTTTTCTTTTCATGGGTTTTTGTATTTAAGGTAGTTTAAGGACATTTTAAGGAATGAATCCATTTGGGTTTCTTTTTATTGTAGTAAATCTATTTGAGTTCTTCTTCTAGGCCCTAGTACGTTGATTTTGGAAGAAATATGTGAAGTGATAGTTTTGTTGAAGTGGGTCATTGGTTGAATTGGTGAGAGGCCATGGCTATGAAGGTGTTTGATCAAGCAATTGCATAGGAGCAAGTTAGTAGTTCCAGTCACATTGGAGTTCATTGAAAGAAGGATGAATTCAAGGCACGCAGATAATGGTTCGGTCTAAACTTTGGGTGCACAAGCAATTGCATCTCCTCCAAAACTAAAGTAGATTGCTCCATCAACAACATTGCAATTCATTTTGGTGTCCATATCTCCTTGAAAATTAGCTGCAATGTGTTAGAATATAGAATATGGTGTGCTCGTTTTACCATTGACGATACCCTCGTCATCCAACCACAGGCCGAAGCCTCCCTCTGAGCACCTTAACCTTGACCTGAGAATTCCTCCAGAAGCAAACCCTAAGCTAGATAGCCAAACAAAGAGAAACGCATCTCTCCCCAAGGATAGCGCAACACAAAAGACGGATCAGATGTTCCAAACCCTAGCCAAGAGATATCCAAGCCAAATACTGACACTTGCTGCTGCTGCAGCTGCACCTGCAACCCTCCTCCAAACCCGCGCACCAACTGCAACTGCAGTGCGCACCAACTGGGAAAACTGCAGTCTTGAGATGTGACAAATGAGAACTAGCGCCCTGTATTTATACTGGTTCTGCCAGATTTGTTGGGGCCGACTTCTCCTTCTGGATAGTGTCTGTTCAGTATATTATTATTATTTATGGCTGACTTCTTCTCTTGGAGGCTAATAGCCTAATATAAATTATCTTCTTGAGCCGACAAGACTTCTAGGGTTATTAGCCAATTCATTAGGGTTTCTCTTGCTTCCTGGAGTATTCTATTCTTGCCAGGTTCACATGTAGAGGTAAATACCTCCCGTAGCTACCATAATATTAACACTCCCTCCTAGATAGAGAGGTATTTACAGGTAATGGACTTGAGCACAAAACATACCATTTACCCGGTACCATCAATATAGTCATCTAGACTAGATCATGAGCATCACCATCACTATCAACTGCATCATCTCTCGAAACCATACTTCATCTGAGTAATATGATGTTGAATAAGTCACTCTCACCATAGAGTGATACAAGTGGAGTAAAAGCTCTGAACTGTTTTCCATCTGGAAAATCTTTGTTCATCATTCATCTGAATGGTCATCATCTCCAATAAACTGCTGATAGTCTTCAAGGCAATTAGTACAACAATAGAATGGTCTTGAGCACAACAGACCATACAACTAGTAGCACCACGAGCACCTGTCATTATTATCTGACTGGATAATCTCCTATGACAACTGGTACAATATCAATTTATAGA
>ML778362.1:1590813-1607539 GCA_009831015.1 Picea engelmannii
TCCTTCCTTGTGTTCATGCTTGCGGAAAATGCATCCCATGTCTTGGGAAGACCATTGAGTACTATGTTCACCAATTCCTTTTCTGAAGTGATCTGTTCAATAGCTTGTAGTTGATCTCTTAGCTGGGAGATCCTTACAAAGTATGGTGTTATGTTGTCGTCATCATTCATCTTCATGTCACGGAGTTCATTCTTCAGACTCATAACTTGTCCAATGTTTCTGACTGAGAAGAGATTTGTTAGGGCATCGTACGTCTTCTTCGATGATTGAAGATGGGAGATGTAGGGTATCAAGTGGTCTTTTATGGAATCCACTATGATACTCATGGCATTGATGTCAACGTCCTTGAACTTCTCCATAGCTGCAACGTTCTACGGTTCTTTCTCTTCTCCTTCTTTAAACTCTAGCTTCACGATCTTTCCTTTCACAATATCCATCACTTTATTCTTAGCAAGGATGAGGTCAATCCTTGTCTTCCATGCTCTGAAGTTGGAGGCTCCATCTAGCTTGTTCTCAGACTTCATAGAATTCATCATGGCTTGCTTGACTTGGTCAAACCCTAGATTTGACCAGAAATCCAAACTTCATGTCTTGGCCTTCTGAGTGTACCAGGAGATGCGCTGGGCTAGGGTGCACTGATCTATCAGGAGATTAGGTCAATCTTGTCACTTAAGGTTCCTCAACAAGAGGTTTAGGGTTTCTGCAACTACTTCTGCTAGTAACCCTAGCTGCAATGCTTTTGGAAGCTGCTCCTGCTAGTAACCCTAGCGACAGTTCCTCAACGAGCTCAATGTCTAGCGGTTATGTTTCCTTCTAGCATTTTAGGCTGAATGAAGGGGTGTGGGTCCATAACATGTTAGAATATAGAAGATGGTGTGCTCGTTTTACCATTGACGATACCCTCGTCACCCAACCACAGGCCGAAGCCTCCCTCCGAGCACCTTAACCGAGACCTGAGAATTCCTCTGGAAGCAAACCCTAGGCTAGATAGCCAAACGAAGAGCAGTGCATCTCTCCCCAAGGATAGTGCAACACAAAAGATTGATCAGATGTTCCAAACCCTAGCCAAGAGATATCCAAGCCAAATACTGACACTTGTTGCTGCTGCAGTTGCACCTGCAACCCTCCTCCAAACCTACGCACCAACTGCAACTGCAGTGTGCACCAACTGGGAAAACTGCAGTCCCGAGATGTGACAAATGAGAACTGGTGCCTTGTATTTATACTGGTTCTACCAGATTTGTTGGGGCCGACTTTTCCTTCTGGAAAGTATCTGTTCAGTATATTATTATTATTTCTGGCCGACTTCTTCTTTTGGAGGCTAATAGCCTAATATAAATTATCTTCTTGAGCTGACAAGGCTTCTAGGGTTATTAGCCAATTCATTAGGGTTTCTCTTGCTTCTCGGAGTCTTCTATTCTCGTCAGGTTCACATGTAGAGGTAAATACCTCCCGCAACTACCATAATATTAACACAATGTTCCCTATATGGGACTTGGATCTTTCTCTTGAAAAATCCTCTATAGTCCCATGCGTTTACCTTAAGAAATTCTTGCATCGATTGCAACTAACTAGTTGTAAGCTCTAGAGAAAAGTTTCTTACATCTGAATAGAAACAATTTTATTTTTAAGGATCCATACTCATCTTAAAGTGTAGAAACATTGACAAATATTACTAATTCTTAGAATACTAAACATAGAATATTTGGCTATATTTTTGTAAAAATATTCAAATTTCTAAGGATTTTATATAGTTTGTAGAAACTTCTGGTGACTTTTAGAGTAAAATAATTTTATCCTATAGAAATTGGGCAAATCATTCTAGAAATGATTGGAAATTGGTGATTCTTTTTCAGAAAAGCGTGTAAAATTAGTTCCCCTCACTGGCTCCGCTATTAAAGATCTATCCTATGCATTGTTGAATAACTCCCCCAATGGATCCCTAATGAAGCATGCCCATTATATGCAATTCACAAAATGGAGGTTGAATATGAATCAACACAAATGGTTGATATTGTTTGTCAAAACCTGGTGGGTTGAAAACCTAAGGTCGCTTAACTTGTTTGAGAAGTCATTTTACGCTCCATTTCTAAAGAACTAGATGGTCACAAGTAGATGAAATAATTGATATTAAATAGAGATTACATCCAATATCATCAGAGTTAGGCTAGTTATAAGTTGGGCCAATTGTACAATCTAAGGTTATTTCTCTTATTTGAAAATTTGTTTAATGGGTCAATCCCTATGAACATTTTACAACTACAAAATCCAAAGAGGTTCTTTTATATAAGAACAATTTCGTATACATACCAGTGGTGGTTAACAACCTCAAGCATATCAAAAGATTGAATCTATACCATAACCATGTCTTAGGACTATGGTAGATATAGATTGAAGTGAGCTTATGAAAATCAAATTAACCTCAAAGCAACTCAATGGCACACTATCCAACCTCAAGGATATAAAAAAATTAAATCTATATTATAACCATCTCTTAGGACTACGGTAGATATAGATTGAAGCGAGCTTATAAAAATAGAATTAACCTAAAATCAACTCAATGGCACAATACCCACCATGAGATGTAATGCAGGCAAGGTGGAGGTTCTTGGTATAAAAAATACTATGTTTCAAAGAACTATTTCCTCCCAAATTGAACAGTATCCCGGTGTGAAACAATAATATGCGTGGTGTTATCCTAAATCTTTTTAGTTTTAATCCTTATTTGATTTCTTACTTGGACATGAGCGACAATCATGTGGAAGGAACAATCCCTCAAGCCTTGGAAAATGTATGAGTGTGAGGCATATAGATCTTTGCATTAATAATTTGTTGAAATTGCCTCAATGATCCTTTTACTCTTAGAGTTTGGTGTTTACAAACAAGTTCAGTTGACTTGCTTTTCAAGTTCACTTTATATGCTGAAATCATTCCACCAAACCAAATTATACGCATCTCTCACCCAATCCAAATATGAAATCATTCCACCAAACCAAATTATACGCATATCTCACCCAATCCAAATATGATGTAAACATTGAATTCAAAACTAGAC
Source organism: Picea engelmannii (assembly GCA_009831015.1). NCBI lineage: Eukaryota > Viridiplantae > Streptophyta > Pinopsida > Pinales > Pinaceae > Picea > Picea engelmannii. The sequence goes on from ML778362.1 coordinate 1,593,869, forward strand.
AACGACAGAACTACTCTTTACCATCATTATTATAGGGACAAATTGCAAACGGTCGCTATCGTGTGCAGCCATGCTTGAAAAGAACAAAATGCCAGCGTTGACTTCGTAGTATATGTACTATTGACTTTTTAAAGTTTTCCACTTAAGGACACTCTGATTAGTATATCTACTTTTGACTTTTTAGAGTTTTCCACTTACGGACGCTCTGATTAGTATATTGACTTTTAGCATTTTAAAGTTTGCCACTTGCGGAAACTCGGATTTGCAGGGAAATCAACGCAACCCATTGCGCTATATTTCGACCGAGTCATAGATAATAAAATCTATGTTTGCTCCTGTGTCAATGAGCAGTTTTTCTCAAAATTTTCGATGGGAAATAAGATAACCCAATTAGTGTTTTTTCGGAAGATAAGGAGCAAGTTTCTGAGGCTAGCGAATGCCCACAAGGCAATAAGATACGCGTGCTCTTCTAGCAAAAAGAAGATACGTTATTTTACAGGCGATCGTAATGAATATGAGCTTATCAACAATGGCAGCCTTCCAGTCGATGTTCCCAAGGGGCATTTTGCAGTGTATATTGGAAGCGACCGCAGTCGGTTTATAATTCCTACATCTTATTTGAATCATCCTGTCTTCCAATCGCTGTTGGAGAAGGCCAACGAAGAGTATGGATTCCATCACGAGATGGGACTCACTATTCCCTGTGAAAGAGTGGATTTTGAATACATAGTTTCTGTTTTGGAAAAGAAGGATTCCACTGTCGCAAATATGGAGCTGGAGGAGATATAAGAACGAATGGTATTTACATCGCCACAGTTCTGATCAACTCCAAACTTATTGCAATCTTTTTTGTGACTGAGAAATCACCACCAATACCTGTGGAGGTTGTTGTATAAATTCTGTCAATACAGGTTGAACATAAGGCTTTGAAATTTTACCTTTTATAGTGGACATTAATCTGCTATTCTTTAGCTCTCTTTATTTTGCTATCTTTCCTAACTTTTTGCATACTATGAAGATTAGATTTTAGTAGGCTTTGGAGCAAGTAGGATCTAGGAGCTTATCATTAATTGTTTGGTTTTTTATACACTCAAAAACACAATTTGGCTAGTAATTGATTTGTCCAGAGAAATAAAAGTAAAAAAATTAAACATTTAGCCTACATTTTTTATTTATAATAAATGTATAAATAGAAGAATGGATACGTGATAATGAGTGACAAAAGTAGAACAGTTAGACTACGCCTTTTATTTATAATAAATGTATAAATAGAAGAATGGATATGAAGATGTCATGCATAAATGATTCTAAAAGGTGAAGTCATTTGACTTGTAGGTATGGTTTTAAATTTGTATATGATGTAATGATGGCTAAATGAATTTCTATAAGCTTCCATCACAAATATTATTAATGCTTTATTAAAAAAATACAATTAGTTCACTTAGAGAAAACATGTTACAAAGTGAAATTTAAATCAGAACAAAAAAAATAACAATCTTTCCTAATAACCACTCAAACTATACCCAATTAACAAAATCTAAATTTATTATAAAAATATAAATATAAATTACAATATTAATGATATATCTTTCCAACACTTCCAACTTTTTAAAATTCTCTACGACATAGTCATGCCCTTAATGTTGAAATCTGCCCTATCAAAATAAGCCATTATACATGGTTCATTTGGTATACGATGCAACGATGACAAAAGAAACTTGTGGCTAATTAGAACCTTTAGAAGTTGGGGATGTGGTGTTGAAAATATGAAAGGAAATGGGATGATTATGATTGTTTGATGGCTGCAATGTTTATAATTATATAGTGAGTATATTGGCTAAGCATGAGAATGATGGGTTGGTTGAGTGATATTAGAACTCCATGGGAGCTTCCTTTTCCTTGGTGTATCATGGTATGTCTTGGGGTTGGAATCCATAGATAATTCCTATGCTTAGGTGGTAAAACATTTTTCGCAAAAAAATTTACTAGACTTGGCTTAAATTATAGATAAGTATTCACATCTATGTTTTTATGGAATTCTCTCTTTAATGTATGATCCCATGAATTCAATGTGCAATGAGCGAATTTGAAATATGCATTGTTATTTACGTCATTGTTTTAAATTGCACATGAATTTGAAAATATATTGTTGTTGGATGTATAAATTAACTTCATAAATGACCGAGGAAAAAATATGAGGATGATCCATGTGTAAACATGATTAATAAAATTAAATTAAATTCCACATACATGAAAACACCAATATATAATGTAGAAACTATTTATGAAAAAATATACTCTCACAAAGATACTACTATATTTTTGTGACACATTTTCCACTTAGGCCTCATATTAGTTAAAGGAATCTTACAGTGGGGTATTCTATGAAAAACAAATCCACACCCACAAGGATACTACTCTATTTTTGTGACACATTTGCTAGCCAGGCATTATGGCCACTAAAGGCATCTAATTATGGGGTGTTAGACTCCTTTACATAAGATTTCTCTCGAAATAATAATAACAAAAAAAACATGGTTGGTATACCACAATACAAATATAGGTTGTAAAACGTTACAATGGCCATATCAAAGTTTTTAAGATCCACAATTAAATTAAAGCGCATAAAATAAATAAAACAATAATAAGGTACAACATCAAGTTAACTAATTAATATAGTTAAATAAAATAGTTTCATGCACCGTATAATAAAGGAGGATGGAGAAATTACTTGGAATTAAATGATGAAAGGGTTGTCTGACAAAAGATCAGTAGTATATCAACATCTACCATCTTAAACCAAGTAGCAGTCAACAACAATAGCAGATATGGACAACTCAGGTTGGAAGATAAATCTCATCCCAATCAACCCCTTATTCTAAGATTAATATCCCCCAAGCTCACAATAAATAAAACTATGCCAGTTGCATTTCTACCTTCCTCATAATATTGTCAACATTGATCAACTCTCATGCATAGCTAAAAAAACCAAAAGAAAATGTTCCTCAGGTATTCCCCAAATTTCATTTAAAGAATGTTCCTTCTATTGAATGCATGCAAAAATCCCCATGTACAACTTCAATTTTCATCCTTTCAATTATCATTTATACTTTAATTCCACTTTACTTAATAGTGCAACTTTTGTTAGCTTTTATTTTATTTCTACTTTATTTAATTAATAGTGCAAGATTTATTAGCTTTTGATTTAATTCCACTTTATTAATAGTGTAGTATTTAATAGTTATTCCTTATTTTTTTTATTTTTATCTTATAAATTTCTTATTATTATTTTCTTTTTCATCCTACAAAGAAGTCTAATGCAAATACATAAAAATGAATGGAATTAAATATTTTCCCCCCTTAGGGAATTTGATCCCAAATGTAACTTTAATTGTGTTAATTTTAGGTTTTACTTTCTTCCCATATATTTTAGATTTTTTGAAATCATATCATTCACAACCACTAGGAAATCTCCTTCCCCGCATCCCCCCCCTTAATGAATGGTCCCACTATTCATGGAGCAATCCCTTTATTGCAACTAGTATAAGAGTTTCCCATCATGGTGTTTTTGTAGTAGCCATCAAAAGTCCACATCACAACTTTCAGGAATTTTGATTACAACTCTAGACATGCCCTCAAATGTTAGCATCAATCTTTATTACACGCCAGCCAATGTTGGGATCTATGACTAATCTAGGATCTTTTCATCGATGTGACTTATTAAAGAATTGTTTTAAATGAGCATAAATTGAAGTGCACCATAAAGAAGGAATAACTCAATAATGAAGAGACATATGCATCAGATCTGAACATAAAAACTTGATAACGGAGTTCGTCCCTGGTGGATTATGTCTCCGAGTCCTACTCTCAAATGGGTAGGCCTTTTTATTAACTCAGTAAAAGAATTTGGCAAAATACATAAGTATACCTCATTCTGGAGTTAAGTTGCAGAATCTTTGCTCATATCATAAAACAAACAACACCAATGAATTTGTTGCATCGAATTACCCAAAAACGACTATCTCCATGCCTCGATTTGAGTCTGACACTTTTAGGCCCTTGAGAAAATGTGTCTCGATTTCCATGCATGCACCTGCAATTAAATTCATGAGGAATTTATCGATTTATGTATTGTCCATATGGTCGCGTGCCCCCTGGTCTGACCCCCAAACTCTGGCAATCTCAACTCTTTAGTAATATTGGCGGGCTGATATACCAACAGAGTCGTTTGGCTAGTTGGTTGGCCAATATATTTAAGGTGCTTTGGTTAGAGGAGGTTCTGAGGTCAAGCCTGCGGACCTCCATTTTTAATACAAGGAATATATATACGTTATCTGTTGGGATTGCTACTAACTTTGGATGTGGTGGATCCATCGGATCTGGCGACAGATTTAGCAGACTGGGCCACGTGGCGGCTTTACATTGGCCCATTGCACCTCATTAGAAATACAACCACGTCACCTTTTCCATGTTAGATTTTCACATCACCTACCAGGTGGCTGTACGGTATGCCACATGGCTGTACGAACTTCCATTTGGCACCTTCCTATTGGTCCATAGATTTGACCAGAAAAGTCCAAAAATGAGTGACACATGGCAGCCTCTAGTGCTGCCATGTCACCATGCTGACGTCAGCATGACACATGTTGCCCTTTGCATGTGCCACGTATATTGTACGAACGATGATGTCATCTGTACTAATGCTAACGTCAACAGTACTAATGTTGACTCATCCCTATTGACTAGGCTAGGTTGACCAAAAATTTGACTGTGGATATCTTTTGATGCATAACTCCGTTTTAAGAGTCGTTTACGCCATTGGAAATCTCGTGACACGCTCTTTGATGCCAATTTCACTGAGCTTTGATGACTTTGAATGTTTTTCCCTTTCTCTATCTGCTGAGGCCATTCTGAGCTTCTTGAGTTGCTTCTGTGAATTCTGAGTTATCCTTAGTCTTCTCTAGATCCTTTTTGGATCATGCCTTCCAACTGAGAGATTTTTGGACCACCAAAATATTTCATCAATCAAAATATAAGTGAGGAAAGAGTTCCATCACCTTGTCCTTCTCAATCCACTTTTCCTTTCTTGGATGTGTGCCCTTTAAGCCCACTCGACGATAATCAACATCACGCCTGTGTGAAGCCCTTGTCCTTTTGTCCAGGATGATATATTCCTTCAACTCGTCCAAGTACTCAGGAGAAAAATCATCAACTGAAGGTATTGAAACTTCCTCACCTTGATCCATGATCATGGGAGGCTAAAATAGTTTCAAGTTTTCTACATTTGTAACTGAGTAAATATGCATATAAGGTGGAAGATCTAGACGAAAAGCATTGGTACTTCTTTTCTCAAAAATAGTGAAGGGTCCATACCGGATGGGCTTGAGTTTATTTTCTTCACCCTTCAATATCTCCTTGCTGATATGAATCCATACCTGGTCTCCAATCTGGAACTGATGATCAACCCTGTTCTTGGCTTGTCGATCATTATACTTTCCTTGGATTTTCTCCAACTGTTTCATGACTTCTTGGTGTACCTGTTGGATCCTATGATTGAACTTGCAGGCCCTGTATTCATTTCTTTATTCATTTGAATTAACATCTCTCCCATACATAAAGTCCGAAGGGACCTTAGGAAAATATCCAAAACATGTCTCGAAAGGTGAACACTGAGTGGAAGAATGTAAGGCTCGATTATAAAAATGTTGTACATAGGGTATATGTTCATCCCATAACTTGGGATGCTTGTTGCAGTGGCCTCGAAGAAAAAGTACCATTGTTTGGTTAACAACCTCTGTCTGTCAGTTGGTTTGTGGATGGAAAGAAATGCTCCTCTTCAACTTGGTGTCCATCATTCTCCACAATCTTGTCCAAATATCCCCAAGGAATCGAGTTTCTTGATCTGAGATAATGGATGTGGGTAACCCAAAGTGAAACCAAACATACTGAAAGAAGAGATTAACATTCTTCTCAGTAGTAATCTACTTTTTACATGGCATCAAGATACACATATTCTTGAACCTAACCACTACAACATACAAATAGTCATGACCCCTTTTCGACATTGGTAAATCCCCTACAAAATCCATGGAGATACTTTCCCATGGATGAGATGGAACATGAAGTGGTGAGTATAGCCCCAATTTTCTATTAATGGGATTAAAAGTAGAACACATCACACACCCCTTTACATATTTAGTTACAATTGCTTTCATCTGAGGCCACTAAACAAATATATGCAGTGAGCCATAGTTTTTCCTACCCCAAAATTCCCAGACAAAAGAGAAGTGTGAGCTTATCGTATTACATGGACTCGTTCACTTTTAGGAATACATAACTTTCCAACATGGTAGAGTAGTTTTCCCTGCAGACAATAGTTCTCTACTTGTGCACCATGGGTTAGCTTCTAAAATGCTTCATTAAAATCTTCATCAACAACATATTGTTCCACATAGCTATCTTGAGATAAAGAAGCGTTCTTCAAAATAATAGAAGAAACAATAGGAGGTCTAGAAATCATATCAACTACCTTGTTACTCGTACCCTTTTCTTATTTGATTACCCAATGAAATTGTTGAAGAAAACCGAACCACTTGTAATGTCGAGATTTTTGCAACTTGGTTTACGCTTGGAGATACTATAAGGGTTGACGATCTACATGTATGATTGTTTCCTTCCCTAACATGTAGTCCTTCCATTTCTTTATGTTTTGAACTAATGCATACAACTCTTTATCATATGTAGGATAGTTAACAACAAATTGGTTAAAAGTTTTAGAGTGGTAACATATAGGCTTACGATATTGCATCAATACTGCACCCATAGCATATATGTTGGCATATGTCTCGATCTCGAAAGGCTGTTGAAGATTTGGAAGTGCTAATACTAGTGCGGTACTGATATTTTCCTTCAAAGTGTTGAAATAATTTTTTTTCTTTCCTCCCCACTGAAAAGTGTTCTTCACACTAGTTAAGGCATGCAAAGGAGCTACAATAAAAGAGAAGTTTGAAATGAATCTCTTCTAGTAGTGGACTGCACTTAAGAAGCTCCGTACTTCAGTTTCACTTTTGGGCTGAAGCCAATTTACAATTACATCTATCTTGGAAGGATTAATTCTCAATTGTCCTCCTCCTACAATATGAACTAAGTACACAAGTGAAGTCTTACCAAATTCACATTTGAACAATTTTACATACAACTTTTCCCTTTGAAAAGTATCCAATACTTGTTTTACATGCCTTACATGTTCATCCCAAATCCCACTAAATATAAGAATGTCATCTAAATATACAATCACAAAATCATCTAGGAATGGTCTGAATACATCATTCATCACACGCATGAAGGTTGTCGGAGCAATACAAAACCCAAACGACATAACTAACCACTCAAACAATCCCTATTTGGTTTTAAAGGAAGTTTTCCATGCATCTTGTTCTACAACCCTGATCTGATGGTATCCACTGTGCAAATCCAAATTAGTGAAATAAAAACCATTCTTTAATTGATTAAGTAAATCATTTATATGAGGAAGAGGCTTAGTAATTGACACACATTCGCCATGTTCCATCCTTCTTTGGCACCATCATGATTGAATAACCACAAGGAGGTGAGATGGGCTTGATGACCCCTTTATCCAATAAGCCTTGTACCTACTTTTTTATCTCTTTCATCTCTACAACTGAGATCCCGCACATGCCCACATTAGAAAGAGGAAAATCCTAATGAAGATGTATTTCATGTTGGATTTCCCTCTTAGGAGGTAATCTATCTGGTTCCTGGAAAATCTCATCATACTTAGAAACAATATCAGTTAATTCTTTCTTATGAAAATGATCACATCCTTGGAATTCATCGGATGTTCCGACATCCTTTCCCCTTACGAACATGAGTACATATCTCTTATTAGTGTTTATGAGTCTCTTCATTTTTCCTTCACTAACAAGTGTGGTGCTTACCCTCATGTTGGTGGATCTAACAATATATTCCACTCCCCCTTTAGGAAGGTGATATTTGTTCTCATGATGAAAGAAGACTGCTTTCCTATCATAAATATAAGGACTCCCTAACACTATGCCACATATATCAAGTGATACAACATCCAAATCTACTTCATCAATCAACTTTTAAGAAATAACAAATATGACCCTATATTTCTTGGTGACATTAAGTTTTTCTTTATCACATACTCAATAAAGAGGATAAGGCTTTAGATGTGGTTTAGTTTCAAGACCCATATTTTTGACAAGTGCTTCGGATATCAAGTTTACTTGGGAACCCAGATCAAATAATGTATCTATCTTAATGTGCTTATATACAAATCGTATATGAAATAATTCATTCTTATTTCTTTCATCATCATGAGATTCATTATTGGAATTTGAACTAGCATGAAGGGAATCTTTACCTTGTACTCCAAGCGATGTGATCTTTCCTTCGTCTCCTAAATCATAACCAAGATCTTGTTGCAATTTAGCAACGGTCTCTCTCTTCCCCTTTCCACCGAACTATTTTGGTCTCTTCTCTGGATGTAGTTTCCAAAAGTGTTCATCATCGTGACCATTCTTCTTGCAATGAGTGAAAGATGGTTTTCCTTCTTCCCTCTTTACAGTGGCGGTCTTTTTATCCTTCCCTTTAAACTTCTTAAACTTATTACGTGGGAGATTGGAAGGTTTCTTTGTTGGATCTTCTTGAACATGCTTTCCCTTGTTCTCAAGGTGAGTGGCTTTCACAAAAACTTCATCAGGACTAGTGGGATTAAACAATAGTAAAGTATGAAAAAGATAACAGTGAAGTGTACCAATATACTTCATTAAAGTTTCATAAGAATCCAAAGGAATGTTTAATGCAAGACCTTTCTTCCTAAATTCTTTCGTAAAACTTTGTACAGTATGACCTTTACTTTTTCCTAAATTTTTCCATTCCATCATTGCTTTATGTAAATAACCCAATGGATAAAATTGCTTCCTTATCACTGATTTTAATTCCGACCATGAGGAAAGAAGATTACCACGCTTACTTTTTTCCCGAAGTTTTCTCTCCCACCATATGAGAGTAGTGCCTTCCAACAGAAGAGAGGCCAATTGAACTTTAACTTACTCTTCCTCAATCTGTTGAACACGGAAATATACTTCAACCTGTCAAATCCAATTATCTACCTTTTCAAGATTAACATCTCCATTAAACAAAGGTAAACAAAAATTTACATCAAGCTTTAACAATGGTTTCTTAAAAGAAGTTTTATGGATAGAATCATGAGAATGATGATGATTTTCATAGGAAGAAGAACTAGAACTTGATGGTGAAGATGGAGGCTCAGGAGGGTCTCCTCCAGCCTCTTGATTCACTGAAGCATTATCATCTACTTGTGCTTCCTTTGTCTTCCCTTTCTTCTTCATCTTCTTCTTGTAGTATCCATACATTCGCTTGACCATTTTTGACCTGCGATAAAATGCTATATGGAAGTTTTTCTCCTATTCATCATGCTTGTCGTCTTAGACCATTTTCTTCCTTGGGGATGCATGACCAAATTTAGGATTGAAAGTATTAATATTTCCTTCACCCTGCTTATTATTGTCCCTAGTAAGCATTAACACTTAACAATTCAAGTCAAATATGACTGCTTTGATACCTACATGATCTGAGATCTTTTCATCAATGTGACTTATTAAACAATTGTATCAAATGAGAATAAATTGAAGTGCACCATAAAGAAGGAATAACTCAATAATGAAGAGACATTCGCATCATATCTGAACATAAAAACTTGATAACGAAGTTCATCCCTGGTGGACTATGTCTCTAGGTCCTGCTCTCAAATAGGTAGGCCTTTTTATTAACTCGGCAAAAGAATCTGGCAAAATACATAAGTATACGTCATTCTGGATTTAAGTTGCAAAAGATTTTCTCAGATCAAAAAAAAAAAAAACACCATTGAATTCGTGGCATTGAATTACCCAAAAATGACTATCTCCATGCCTCGATATGAGTTTGGATATTTCAGGCCCTTGAGAAAATTTGTCTCGGTTTTCGTGCCTGTACCTACAATTAAAATCATGAGGAATTTCTCGATTTATGTGTCATTTGTACAGTCTCTCACCCCTTGGTCTGACCCCTGAACTCTAGAAAAATCATCTCTTAAGTAATATTGGCAGGTGGATATACCAACAGAGCCATTTGGCTAGTTGGTTGGAAAATATATTTAAGGCACTTTGGTTAGAGGAGTTTCCGTGGTCAAGCCTGTGGACCTCCATTTTTAATACAAGGCATATATATATACGCTATCTGTTGGGATTGTTGCTAACTTTGGAGTGTGGATTGGTTATGGTGGATCCGCTGGATCTAGTGACAGATTTAGCGGACTGGGGCTTTGTGCCAGCCAACCCCTTACAATTTTAAATTTCAGTTGTTGGGCATCCTTGGAAATTTTCCCGCTGCCATGTGATGGCCTTTCATTGGCCCACATCACCTCATTGCACGAACATCCACGTCACCTCTTCCATGTTATCTTGCCATGTCACTTGTTGGATGCCTGTATAGTCTTCCACGTGGTTGTACTGACTGCCATGTGGCACCTTCCCATTGGTCCATGAATTTGACTAGAAAATTCCAAAAATGAGTGACACATGGAAACCCCTGGTGTTGCCATGTCACCATGCTGACATCAACATGACATGTGTCTCCCTCTGCGTGTGCCATGTACATTGTACGTATGATGAAATCATTCATACTAATGTTGATGTTAGCAGTACGGATGCTGACTCATCCCTGCTAACTGGGATAGGTTGACTAAAACTTTGACCGTGAATATATTTTCATCTATAACTTCGTTTGACAAGCCATTTACGTCATTGGAAAGATTGCTATGCGCTCTTCACGATGATTTCAATTTCACTGAACTTTGAAGACTTTGAATTTTTTCCCTTTCTCTGTCTGTTGAGGCCATTCTGAGCTTCATGAGTTTCTTCTGTGAATTTTGAGTTATCCTTAGTCTTCTCTGGATCCTTTTTGGATCAATAACCCTAGGCCTTAAATGGAGTATAGCAAGAATTTGGATTGGTACACTAACCCACGTACCCTAGGCATATCAAAATACTATCCTAAACTCCCTCCATAACTCCAACCAGGAACTCATCCCCTTCCTACATCGAATGTCCAACATCACAACTCCATTGTTGAGTATAAGTCCAACCATTTTCATAGGTTTTCGAAATCAATCACTTTGGGCTCCTCTATATGTAACTATGTCCCACTAGGTATTAGGTAAGGTAAAAGAATATATGGTATAGTTTTATTGACTGAGTGTTTAAATAGTCCATATCATGTCACTTTATAGAGATTATCATTTGTGGGTTGGGATGCCATGAGATCAATGGATGAACTGACCCTCTAGGTCCATGGGTGGTTTTCCATGAAGCTCCACCCCACATTATGTAACCAAGAAATTATCTATAATTAGTATGCATGAATATATAATCAATAAGTACTATATATCGCATCCAATACCATATAACAACCATAAAAAAAAACCCCTCTAGTACATGGATTTTCTCTTGTAAAGTTTGTCTATCCAAGCTAACTTTACAAAATATCATCATGAAACACTTCCGTGAAGTACCATGAATTCCAATTGATATCATTAGGATACAAGTTCTCTTTTGATTATAATTTCTTATCTTACAACAAAAAGAATGATATTTTATGGGGTATGTATAGTCAACACATCAATGACATTCTATATATTTTCATATATTTTCCTCATTCAAGTGCATTGTTAAAAATTTCAAGCAGTCCTCAATCCACTAGAGCTACAACAATCTAGGAATGTATTATTTTCTAGATAGTGAAATTCAATAATAATCTATTAATGGAATTAATACTATACCTTAATACATCAAAATCAAATTCAAATTTCCATGTCTATCATGATATTAAGAAGTGCATATATTATTAACTCACCATCTCATTGGTCTATCTTGTGTCACTCTATAAATAAGTGTATATATTATTAACTCACTATCTCATTGCTCTATCTTGTGTCACTCTATATCTTTTGATAATTCCCAAAGGTTTTAATATTACCTCACATCCCTGGCTTAATTCATTTCAAGGGTTACTATACCCAATAGTATGTAAGTATGTAAGTAGTTTGGACACAAGGTCATTATTATTTAAGTTTTATGTTGTGTTCTATCCACTTGTACCCATGGATGATTCCATCCTAGTGAGTTACTTGTTACAATAATTATAATTTCACCATTGGAATTCCCAAGTTTTAATAAAACAACTAGACCTTACTTCCCTTAATAAGCAATATCTATATTCCAAGATACTTCTAACATGAATATTTCATGCCCATGAACTTGACATGGCCATCCTAATTTCCATTTACTATACATAGTAAACAATCAGGTCGCTTATTTAAACTCATAATAATTTTGTACATTCTTTTCCATGTCCAAGCAAATGACAGAATTTCATGATGTGTTAATGACAATGAAAACATGGAAAAACAACAATTTGTTAACTTGAAGGGATTATTCATGGTACTTTTACAATGAATTTGGATATGGTATAAAAGGATGAAATGTAGGAAATTGAATTAGTTTTTTTAATATATAATTTTTATTTATAGAAATTGTGAATAACTATGTGAAATTTGAGTTTTTCTAACAATGGTATGTTATTTTTCAAGCAAAATATAATTTATATGTCTCCATTAGTGCAGGTGTTCAGTACCTTAATGATGGAATTTCCTGAAAAAAAATTATATTATTATAGAGAACCCATTGTTCTAGTGCAATTTATTTTTTCAAAATTTATAATATTAATTTTACATATTTTTTTTTAAATTATGAAAGTCAATATATCCTTGAAATTACAACGCCTTCCGTTAGTGCAAGCTACAAGGGTCTTAACAATATCGAACAATTATTTTTTCTATAATGTAGATATCAGTCTCTTCCAGTGTGATGTATAACTTATTTTAAAAATGGTTAAGCCAATAAAAAGTTATAGAAAAAATAAAAGAGGTATGTATTTTAGGATTCTAATATATGTTGATAAAAATATATATTAAAAATGGTAAGCATTATTAATTAAAATTAAATAAAAATATTTTGAATCTGCATAGATGACTCTATCTATGTATGTAGTTTCATCAAAAATGGATTTGTGTATCCTATAGAAAAATAAAGTCAATAATGGAGATATAGAGAGTTGTTCATAAAAATGGAGGTTTTTATGTATTTTCAAACCAAACCACTAGTTTTGTCACCCCGAACCTAAATCCGAGGAAGAAAAATCAACATACATGTACGCGAGAGTCGTCATTCCTGCCCCCAAAAAAATTGAATTAGAAATAATGCATACAACCTCTTAAGAATGTGCACATGCTCTAGGGGAAAACACAAAATATAAATAATTCACATGCATTTCTTGAACATGCATTCTCTCTTATGACCTTTTTTCTTTGTTTATATTTCTCTCCCACACCCCCTCTCCCTCCCCTCTCCCCCACCCATCTACCTTTCACCTTATATCCTCTTCTAATTCATTCATCCCTTCCACCCCCTCTCTCCCTTTATAAACCACTTCTCTCTTCCCTGCATCTACCCCTTTCTCCCCTCAAGCTGTATCCCCCTCCCTTTCTCACTCACTGTATCCCCCTCC
>ML778362.1:1624659-1656582 GCA_009831015.1 Picea engelmannii
CTCTCTCCCCTCTCTACCTATCTATCCATCTCACTCTTAACGTCTATTATCTTATTAATGGTTATCTCCCCCCCACTCTCCCAGCTCTCTCTCCTAGATCTACCCCTCTCTCCCCTCACTCGATATCCCCATCCCTCTCTCACTCAGTGTATCCCCATCCATATCTCTCCCCCACACCCCCTTTATCTATTTACCTCTATCTCCTCCCCATCCTCTCACACACACTCTCTCTAGCCCTCTCTCTCTCTCTCTCTCTCTCTAGAGAGAGAGAGAGAGAGAGAGAGAGAGAGAATGTGTGAAATTGAAAGAGGGAGAGAGAGGAAGACAAAGACGGGGGTATAGAGAGAGATTTTGTGTGAGAGTGTGAGAGGGATAAAAAGGAAGACAAAGAGGGAGGTAGAGAGAGTGTGAGAGGGAGAGAGAGAGATCTTGAGAGTCATATGGAAAGAGAGATAGTGTATGTGAGAGATAGAGAGAGAGAGTGAAGAAGAGAGATCAAGAGTGATATGGAGAGAGAAAGATGGAGAGAGAGATAGTGTATGTGTGTGAGAGAGAGAGAGTGAAGAAGAGAGATCAAGAGTGATATGGAGAGAGAGATAGATGGAGGGGGTAGAGAGAGAGAGGGAGGTAGAATCAGGGGAAAAGAGAAAGAGGGGCGAGAGAGAGGAAAAGTGAAAGAGGGGGGGAGAGAGAGAGGGAGAGCGAAAGAGAGGCATACAAAGAGTGTTAGAGGGTGAGAGGGGGGTAGAGAGAGAGTGAGAGAAAGGAGGAGAGAGAGAGAGAGGGAAGGGAGGTAGGGAGAGGTAAATGAAGAAATCCCTATGAATCTTCCTTACTCAACTTATCTCCCTCTACTACATTGACAATGTCGGAACCATAGACTCTACTTTTGGTATTCTTCTTATTTATGAGAAAATTCATGAATGGAATGAATCCCATATACATATTTTTGGTGGTAGGGAATGGCTCCATCCCATGATAGCCATCCCCTCCAATCTAAGGGCACCAATAGTATAAATATGGTTGAAGTTTTGCACAAGAATAGTTGGCACAATGGTTAGGAGGGGTTAGAGAGAGAGAGAGAGGGAGGGAGGTAGAATGAGGTCCAAAGAGAAAGAGGGGAGGAGAGAGAGAGAGAGAGAGAGAGAGAGAGAGAGAGAGAGGGAAAATGGTGCCATTCAAAATGAAAATGATGGATCTTGTTGACTCTCTCCCTCCATCCCCTTCTCTCACATATACATCACCTCATCACAAGAAAATATCATAGTATTCATAATTAAATCCGACCCTCCCAAAAGTTTTACCATGATTTCACTGCATCCACACCTCCAAAAAAACATATGTCCCTTTCATTGTCTCTATATCTCTCTCTTTACCCCTATTTCACTCTCCCCCCTCATACACTCTCTCCCTCTCTCTCCCTCCCTCTTATGGGGCTTCACCTTGTAGACCAATATCTTATCACCTTCATTCATAAAGGGGTTTTTTTAATTATGAAAAATAGAGTCAATATATTGTAGGTTTTCTTTTTTGGGGGGTGTGGGTATTAAGGTGTTTGTATGTATTGGGTGGTGTAAAAAGGGGTATCTAGTAAAAAGAGGGGATTCTTTTATTGGAAATATGTATTGGGAGGGGGATCAAAATTTTTTTTTTTTGAGGTATTTATCAATATCTAGTTAAATTAGGGGTATTATTTAATATCCCATGAATGCAGGTGCTATGTCACAAGTTCACTTAGTGAAGACACTATTATATCTCTATATATTTCTCTCCCTCCTTCCTCTCTCTCTCTCTCTCACCCTCCCACTATATCTCCTTCTCCATTTTCCCTTCCCCCTACCCCTTTTCCCCTCTCTTTACGTTACTGTACCTCCCTATCCCTCTCTTTGTTCTTATCATTCTCACTCTCACACTCTCACTCTCACTCTCACTCTCACTCTCACTCTCACTCTCACTCTCTATCACTCTTTGTCCCCCTCTGTTAATATCTCCCTATCTCTCCCACTACTATCCCCCTCTTTGCTTAGAAACATGTCTCCACTTTGTCCCTAAACCCATCTAACCTTGCGCCCCCACCTATACCCAACCCTCAAACCCCTCTTCCCCACCCACAACCCCTACACATTCATCCTTGTAATCTAACCACTTTCCTATGTCTCAAAGCACTTTCAATCCTATGCCCCTAGGTCCAAGTTGTTTGCAAGCCCCTCTATATGTTTATTCATAAAGTTATAACATCCATACAATAAATGGTCTATTTGTTGCATTAATAGAACATACATGTTCTTTTGAGCTTAAATAAATGAGGTTGAGCATTGTGCCTACATCATATCCCTATCTAATAGAAGCACACACACATTCCAACAATTTTCACATGCTCCTAGAACATATGTGCACTTTAGGGTGAACACATTCTAGGAACACATGCGTGCTCTTGATAGACAAGGATATGAGGCACAATGCTCATCCTCTTTCTCTCCCAAAAATGCAACACCATCCCGACATATGTGCATAGAAGCAACAACAACAAACATGTTTGTTTTTTAGTGTCATTGGACATAAAACTTTTGTCTTTTTGTGTAATTGATACACAAATTTGTGTACTTGGAAGAAATTTGTCAATGAAAGGATTTTTTTGTTGTTGTTGTGTATTTGGAAGGAAAATTGTGTCTTTTTATATAATTAGAATGAAATTTTTGGAAGACAACTTTTCTCTTTTAGTGTACTCGGAAGGAATTTTTTGTCCTATTGTATAATTGGAAGACATTTATTGTCTTGTTGTATAATTGGAAGGCACTTTTGGTCTTGTGGTGTACTTGAAGACAAATTTGTGTAATTGGAATACAATTGTTAGTGCAAAGAAAACTTTTGTTTTGTTGTGGTGTACTTGGAAGGAAATTCTTCTCTTTAAAATTTGGGAACATATGGAATCAAGGTAGAAAGTATTCGAGGAAAGAAAAACCCATTGGAAAAGTAATTGAAGAAAGAGAAAATGCATAGTCGGTATGTCAAAACACAGGATTTCAATAGAGGGAAATCAAAATTCTACCGCAATAGATGTCATTGTTTTTCTACTTCATAAACACAAACAAAGCACATGATTTCAATAGAGGCCAATCTAGTTCAAACTTCTAGTGAACCTCTAATAACTATTTCATCAATACAATTTGTTGTGGATGACCATATGATGATGGATTTACGTGGAGTTGATTATACAATGGGTGAAATTAGAGAGGAAACTAGTGTGCAACCTTCTAGTGAAGAAGTTCCTATGGTGAAACCTCTTGTTGGACAGTGGGACATTCCAAAAACTAGTCATGGGAATGTACACTCTCCTCCCAGAATTTATCTACAAGTGATTCAAGGGGAAATAAATGATATGTTTGTAACTCCACAATAGAGAGGTCAAGAGTGCCATAATACAGATCCATTGTCCCTACCTAGATTGAATAATGTGAAATTAAGAACTCCTAAACACATTCAAGTGGATGAAAGTGGTTTATCATCACCTGAAGGTAAGTTACCTAACCTAAATATTAATTGTCATTAATATAAAATTATTAAATAATATTTTGAACCAAAATCTGATGTCACTAAATGCCGATTATTTTTTTCTTTGTTAAAATCTAAGAGTTTGACCATTGTTAGGAAAAGTTTAGACATTAAAACAATTAAAATTTAATAAACAAGTCATCATATTGTTATAAACATTGTGGATGATTTTCAAAAAAATTGTAAGAAAACTCGTTCTAAATACCGTAATGCATCCCGACAAGTCTTTTCACAATCAATTGTTAGGAACATCACAAGAAAACATTGTTTTCTCAAATGAACCTCTTATATCATGAAATGAAATATCGAAACCCTTTGAAAGTATTCTAATAGAAGAGAGAGACTTGAAACAGGTGGCTATACATATTTGTGGGATTTCACTGGTAGGATACCTTGTTCTGACATGAAGCTAATTATAATAGTGAAGGGATTAGTACATGCTTTCTGGTATGAGAACACTAGGTCTTCTTCCAACAAAAAATATGTACTAAAATTGAGAAGGGGATCTAGGGACCATGAACCCCACATTAAACACTTTCTTGACATGAAACAAACAAAATTGCATGAGAGATTTAGGATTGTAAATAGTGCACTTCTTTCCACAAATGAAAGCATTGGTATGTTCAAATAAACACAATCCATGACACATGTTGTTTTCGATGTCACATTGAGTATGGTTGTTATTATCACTCACACATTTTGTGTATTGCATAACACCTTAGTTCAGAGACACTCAGTTATATTGTCGTCGTTATCATCTACAAATTTTATTCAGAACACTGTGTGTACAAGGCTAAAGGGTTGTACATTCTATCAAAAATATTGCTTAGATGGGCCATGGAATAGATGTGATGGAATTGGATTATTGATCAAGTGCATATATGTGAGCGATGAGTATGAATTGGGGAGGAAGGAGGTTGAATTGAAAATATTTAAATATGTTGTGTATGATATTGATTGAGGGAATGAAAGAAAAAATATACAATTGGTGACTTCCCAGGTATAATTATGTGACTTCATCAATGAATTCTTCGAAAAGACCCAACAATATGTTTATCATGCCCATGTGTCTTGATGGTAGGATGCCCATTTGAGAATATGCATGGATACATTTCACATTCTTACTATCTTATCAGTGATTGATTTTGCTGAGAACGACACCCTTCAACCAAAAAATGAAATTCAAAGACAATATTATCACTCATAGAAAGTCAACATAATGGTCCATATCACATACAATAATGGGACAGAGAGTAACAAATAAAACCAAGTTATATTGAAGGAGTGTCACTTCTACATAATTGATGATCGGTGCCATGATTTAGCTTTCATAAAATGTTTCCTTTGGTTTTTTTACAGTCAATTGAAGGAGAAGAACATATAGATGGATCGAAATTTGATTTGGTCATATGGTTGTGCAGGCCAGTTAAAAAAATCTTGTGTATTTCAATGGTTTTGTAAATTGCACAAAAAAACATGATGTACCACATATTTGAAACTATTTTGAGACCAGGAATGGGAAATGGGAGCATGATGGAGTAGGAACATGCATCAAAATAATATTACACAAGAAATAAATGAAGTTCACAACTATTTCACTTATTCAAGTTGCAAAATCCATTTTTGAATGGCGTTCTTTAGTAATGACAGAGGGAACAAGAAAGAGAGAATACCAATCAATAAGGAAAGCACATGCACATACATATTTTTGGGAGGTGGTTGTTGTAAATCAATCATAGTATTTTGAATGCAAAATAATCTAGGGAACTCATGGATTGCATTCAATTCGAACATAAGACAATGAAATAGTTGAAATATGGACAAGAAAACTCTCTTGCTTTTGTGGTCCATGTAGTAGTAATGAATGGGATGATTGTAATTCCACAAACCGGGTTGATAGATAGGATCATTTATCACTCCCCATTTTTTCAAAACTTGTTTCAAAACTTCTGGTAGTGACCTTTCATACATGAAAATACAAATGCACTATCGAAAGTTGTGTACGTGATTGTTCTAGAGGCCAATGTATGGTGCGATTTCTGACCAAATGATAAGGAATTTCAAAAATATAAAACATGTTTTTTTTCCAGAATGGGCTCAATTAGGTGCAACATGAGAAGTTTCCCAAAATAAGGAATTGTTTGGGATATATGGGTGGATATTTGAAATGGTTTTTTTCTAAATTTAATAGATTTTGTTTTCCGAAAAGATGCCTAGTCAATGGAGCATCCACCTCATTAGTTCGACTTGTGAATTAAATCGATCTCCCTATTTGATAATTTGAGGCTTCTTATATAAGAAGTTTTGAGTCTTCTCCAAATATACTTATCTTCAAAAAATAGTTTCATACTTGATCAAATCAGATCCATAATTTCCAGGCAACAACTTAGAATTCAAATCCATATTTCTAGAAAGAAAACGAGCACAAAAAAAATATAAAGACAACATTTGAAGACTGAAAATAAGGACTTTATTTTGCAAGGAAGAAGAGGGTTAGAATACAATAGAATTTTGTAGGACTAGTATCATTGTAAGCCAAAGAGCATTTATTATTTGTTAGATTTTTATTATCAGATATTCCTGAGAGCTTTATTATCAGTTTGTAATGTTCTTTGTTCTTTATCCTATTTCATCCTTTTACTTGAATAAATTATAGTTATTGAGCATCATTTATTGTCCATGATTTATAAATTCTCATGCAATGAATCTTCATTGCATTCACCTATGATTCATGTTTTTTCTTCAAGCATTCTCCATTCAATGCCCATAAAACATTTATGTTTATTTGATGTTTTATCTTACAAGAATATGGAGTTGATCTAGCGTAGGTCACTTTATGATTCATATTTATCGATATTTTTATCTATATGTCATAATGTCAACTATCTTATCTGATATTCGACTTGATTTCCTTTGATCCATAAGATGTTAACAAATGACTCTATTTCCCAATGGTCTTGATAATTGATTTATAGGTGTTAATTCCCATCCATGCTCAATATTATTTTCTTACCTTTTGATCCACCAACCAAACAAACCTATGCAATAACCGACGTGCCTAAACTTTGTTCTATTGCACTCTAGTCAAAAATTTAGGACTAACACCAGATTTTGTGAATATTTTATTAATTTTGAATAACTAGCATGAATGTTGTATGCTTTGGTCATTTAGTGGACTCAGGTATTGGCACTCCGTTTTTTGCAGGGAACATATACACAATGATTTTCCCAAAAGGTAATGAATGGGGTGTTGAATATTGGTTGGCATGTTGGTTATATGGAAAGTAGACACTCATGCTCTAAGTAACAGACTCTGATGGCAATGAATTTCTAATTGGTTCGATGGTTATTAAAGAAGAATATTTGACACCGGATGAAAGAACACATAAGAAATATGGTTATGTATTTCAAGATTATAGACCAAGTGAAGTTGTATACCACTTTACGGACTTGGTTCTTGGTACAAACCTCCAATTATAAACAATGCCATGGAAGAACTCATCCAATATACATTGCTTCTTTCCTTAATCCAATCATGATAAGTTAATGGATACCATCAGTGTTAGAAGTGATACTCATGGTCTACTTGAATTACCATAGGTATGTAGACAGTTATGTGTTATATTTGTTATTTTATGTTATATTTCAAGATATGCATGTTGTTTGTTGTTTTGTTCAATTTTCAATTAATTTATAAATGACTTCTAATTGTTTCCTTTGTGTCACCCAACTTATCCAAAAAATCATAGGAACATGAAGGCCCATCAATGAGAACAACAATGTTTCCCAACACCACCGAGTGATTCTTAAAAAGATGGGATTGGTATGGCATTGAGAAGTGTATATAGTTAATTTGGAAATTTATAATTTATCCTCATATAAAGGATTATTCAATTAGGTCATGTGCTAATTTATCCTCCCACATAGTCTTATTCAATTAGGACGTGTTCTTATTCAACTCATCATATAATAGATTATTCAATTAGGTAATGTGGTCATTGGATATCAATAAGAGAGTCTAAAAGGGTGAGAATGAGCCCCAAAACACTATCTATCAAGGAGAAAGAGCTTATTTAATAAAAATTGTAAATAGAAACATTGTACTTCAACATGCAAGAGTTTTGTAAAAAAAACTAATAAATTATAGTAATTTAGTGAAATGTAATGGAATATGTGTTAAATGCCAAGTAAAAGGAGAATAAACCATAGATCATTAATTGTTGCAATAAAAGTTTAATAAAGACAATGATACTTCAGTAGTGATAGTTTTATAACAATGACAAGGAAACTTGCTTAAACTCAACAATGTAACCATGGAAATTATGCCCAAGACCAGGTAGAATGTGTTGTAAATGGAACCTTCACTAGTGTCAGAACAATCCAACCTACTCGTTTGAACAATATGGTGTGCTTCATATAAATATCTAGTGAGATACAACCCTTCCAAATTTCCTCTCTCAAACCCTAATGCAAATTTTCACCATTTGTTAATGATAGAACCCCTATCCTAGCATTTTTCATGAAGAAATAACCCTAGTATATGTCTTCTTATTTTTCTCATAATAGTAATCAATAGATTTTGTGCCCACCTCCCACACCACCTCGCAACTCTGCCAACCTCCCTACAAGATAGAGCTTAGAGACCCATCATGTCATCATGCTTCAAACACCCCATTAAACTCCCTCTACTAGACCGACCAAATGATTCAATCTATACAACCCTTTTTTTATCAACATTATCCTATTCTCCTCATATACAAACCAATTGAAAACCTTCAGAACATGCAACCAAACTATGGATTCAATATCCTCCCCTAAGAAAAACAATGAAACATTCTACATGAAACTATTACTACAACAATAACACCTGAACGACAACAAGAAGTCATCGAAAAATAGGGTGATAACTAACTACAAGAAATGAACGTCCTAGTTGAAAGAAATATTAAAGAAAAATGCTAGTTCCCCTTGTCCTTGGGATATGCATAAAATCATGAAATTTTGAAAATGAAACTAAAGAAAATCACAAAAGCAATAAAAATGTTACATGCAAAGATTGAGTAGCCATAATAACAAGTAGTCATAAAAAAAAAAACAAGTATGTCACATATGGAAAAGTTAGAGATAATACAAATGCTTAAATGTTATGAAGAGGCATTGGAAAAATCTATGCTCCCACCAAAGATAGACAAGGTTTCTAGTTAACAAACATAAAACCTCGAACAATGTATTGGGGTCACTCCATACTATTGCGATATTGTCATCCCGCAATTGTGACAACCAATATTTTAAGAATAAATCCTTTTAATGCCCCATGGTAAGAGTTAAGTAGAGTTATTTTCACTTTTTATTTGTCAAAGATAGGGTGACACTATCATTTTTAGGTTACGAAAGAAATTTACAAGGTTTCTTGTGTGGGGCATGACAATCCGATCTTCGAATATCCACATAGCAACATTTTCCAATTTGGTTGGTTAACCGCCACACTACTTGGTCCTTAGTTTGTTACAATACAGTGCTTTGTTGGTGTTTGTTGGTTGGGATTATTTCCATGAAAGGATGGGATTCAACCCGTTTGGTTTGTTCGGAGAAGGACATCTGCCCCTAGACCAAATTGCCAATATGTCCCTGAATGGCTTGCATAGGTGAGTTGCAATTCAACATAAAACACTAACCAGGACTCAAATGGATAGACCGTATATTGCATTGGAATCAAGGAATCGAATTAAATCTAGGGGGACACGTCCCCTACAATTTTGTTTCTTGGAACACAATTTGATCAAGCATATTTGAAACTAATGTTTTGTAGAGTAAGACATAATGCAATTTTTGAACTAGGGGCATATTTTGAGGAACACTACATCAGGTGATTGTGGGTAGTGTGGTCACATGGGCCTTGGAAAAACAAAATTTCAAGAGCTTATGGAACTTATTTGTGATTCTTTTTGGATTTTATTCCCCCAGTCAATATGTCCCTGAATGGCTCGAGGAGGCGAACTGCAACTCGCCATAAAATAATACA
This sequence comes from Picea engelmannii, assembly GCA_009831015.1. Lineage (NCBI taxonomy): Eukaryota > Viridiplantae > Streptophyta > Pinopsida > Pinales > Pinaceae > Picea > Picea engelmannii. The sequence goes on from ML778362.1 coordinate 1,634,234, forward strand.
TGGGCCTCGATTGGATGAACCATCAATTCCATTAGACTCGGGGCATTGAATTACAGCTAGAGGTGGGATACCTTGTGATTATGTTGTCGAAAAAACAATATTCCCAGAAGAGTGCAACCTACACAAATTTTGGTGGACAAAGGAGCCAAAGAGCCTATCCACATTGAGTGAAGGTGCTTCTAAGACATGACTATCTGCAATTTTTGTTTTTAGTGAGTAATAATGCATGAAATTTATGAGCATGCATAGCTCACTCTTTCTAAGGAATCTCCCAATCAAATGCATATATATTATTATGGTGTTCTTCATTTTTATCTGGGTTAAATGTGTTGTTTAGCTCTGTGTACATCATGACAATTTTCCAAAATTGAAAGAAATTTTTTTTAAGTTCTCGAAAAATATGTGTTATGGATGTTTTGTATGAGAGATACAAAAATATCCATTTGATAACACAACATCACATTTATTTTTTAATTGGTTGTCTCAATCTCGATTGGTACTGGTAATTATAATGCCTATACCCTTGCTTCAAATTGATGGTATACATCCTCGAAATTATGGGACATAACAACAACAAAAACAAAGCCCTTTAGATACAGTGATTTTTTTAATGCACAATCCTTGACACAGAGAATGTGTCTAAGTGAAGAGGATTAGAACTCATGTTTTCCACTGAATATACCAACATTTTCTCACCATTGCTAGCGAGAAATAACCCCCTTTGACTACACCAGGGTTCATAATGTAGGCAGAGAGAATAACCGTATAAAAGATAATTAATTCTCAAGACTACCCTAAACATACCAAAACTAATATAAAGAAAGCAATTAGAAAGGAGATCAAGTAACTATACCTCTAATCTCACATTTGGTGATGATCTCCTCGTGCTTAGAAGTTCCATTGACTACATGTCTCCTCCTCGGGCTGACCTTCATCCAAATACAAGCAAACAAAGAACTACAGGAATATTATTCGATATGTAATTTAGGGTTAGATGTTAGAATGTCAAGCATAAACCAATGAAATTATTCAAGACACCAACATTTGGGAGAGGAAAATGTAATTATTTTATTCATAACACGAAGATTATACCTTTACAATCTAAGTCGGCCACCATTCCATGAACCTGGTCTGGGATCCTCTTCACCATGATCCAAGTGCACCTTGTATGAGCTTCTCCTCTCAACCTTATGATCTCTTCTATGGAAGGGAGGAAGAAGGGGCTAATGAGGGAATGTTGAGGCAATTTCTCACCAAAGGTAGCAACATCTTGGGCAAGGAGGGAAAGTGAAATCGGGAAGAGTTTCACTATTCTTATGTTTAGGTTTGAAATGAGACCCCAACACCTACTTTTATATTCCAACAGGATGGTTATTTGGTTGGGTGACGGGCTATAGCAGGTGGATTAGTTGGGAAACCTCCAATAGCCTGTGAATTTCAACGAATTCCTTGCAACTTTTTATTTTTTGCAACTTTTGCAAGTATACACAGGTTGTAATGGTGCAACATGTGTATGCACACTAGCTGTAGTGGTCCAGCAAGCATATGTACGCGGGATGTAGTGGTGTAAGGCATGTACATATTCTAAAAATTGTTTTTTTAAGAAGAGTTTCTCTGTAGTGCTTTGGAAAAAAATGAAAGTAAGAAGGCCAAGGCCATGTATGCATGTGTAGAGAAATTTAGGGCTATAACAGATGCCACCTAATGTGCGAGCTCATAAGAGAAACTTATGGCTGAAATACATTACAATATCTTCACCAATGTATGAGATCGTGTGAGCCCAGAACCAAAGTTCGGGAGGTTCCATCTGCAAAACAACAATTGTCTCTCCGAGGTGGGCAAAACCATGCTTGGGATGAAATAAATCATGGATGCCAATGAAATACACTGCATATCCATGTCATATAACTATATAAAGTTTATCCATGAGAAATACACAACAAATCTACATCTCAAAATAGGTCGAGATATACAGGTAGAGTATCCATATTCAAGAAGCTAATGATGCCCAATGGCTAGAGATGAGGCCTTCAGAGCTCGAGCAATAACTTCATGATATTCAAAACTCAGGTAGGAGTACAATTTGAGTGTATGACTTCACTACTCCGAGGTCTTTGATTTCTCGTCGAGAAAATACATGAGGATCTTGATGATCAAACAGAGAACTTCGTCGATTTTGAATTAGAAATTGACTGGACTCTCAGGATGGACTACTCATGAGGTCAAGAGAAAAACTATAGAAAGGCCAACTTAGGATGGGTGAAACTTCCCTTGGAAAAAATCACATCAAATGATCATACTCAGGAAACATGACATTGACATAAGTTCATGATGCAGGAGGCAATGCAAACTCTCCATGTGTTTGGAAGAGTAACCAAACGCAGTAGGACACAAGTAGCGAGAACAAATTACTAAGGTCATACTAGATGCCAATGCTTGACGAACAAATGAAAGGATGTGCTTTGTCCACAGGTGACTCTTTGTGCTTCTGAAAAAAGAATACATATTCCCCATCCCCTCTTTTTGGAATATTTGATTTTGTTTGTCTTTTTCAATTTTTTAAGAGCTTGAAAATGAATAAAAGAATGCTACATTAAAAAGGAGGAACAAGTGTCGCAAGAAAGAATACTAGCTCCAAGCATAAGGAACATACCAATGCTCAGAGAAAGGAGAAGTGTGTAGGAAAAGGACACTCGGAGAAAATTCCTCCATGGGTAAAGGTGTCAAGTCAAAGAGGCAAGAAGTGCTACAAGGCTTGCGTATAAGGCATGCTTCAAAGGTTCAGTTGAGAGAAACATGGAGGTGACATTAGGCCAAATACGTAGAGATGAAAATGCGGTTAAGAAAGAAATGATGAGACCCCCTTCGATGTACTTTTTACGAGCCCAGAGAAGGTAAGCTCAGTATTTTTTTCACGTTTAGAGATTCTTCAAAAACGTAAAAGAAGACTTCAGGGAGTACCTTTTTCAGAGATAGTCCAGTCGTTTTGAAAAAGGGGTAAACTTGCACCGAAAAGACGTCTATTCAAAACCATTTTAACGAGTGTGACAAAGACACGATCACTCGACAATCTTTTCAATTTTAAGGAGTTTGAAAAGAGCTTAACTATGGACTCACAACTATTGTATGAGTTTAGTCTCCTTAGCCCGAAAAGTATAAAAGTTAGTAAGGAGAAATCTCCCGATGAGACAAATCTCTCGAGGCATACCTTTTTTTGCTATAATCTACAGGCTGGAAAAAGGGTTAAACTCATGCAAGAGAATATTCTTCTAGTGAAACGAAGTTCCTAGAGCATACCTTTATTCATGAAATTGATTTTCTGGACTGAAAAAGGGGTAAACTATCGTTGGACATACGTTCCTTCAAATTTGAGTTTGGCGAGCGTGAAGGGAAACAAGATCGCTCAACAATCTTTTCATGTTTAGAGAGTATGAAAAGGGATTAAAGAAGACTCCAGGGGGCTACTTTTCTCAGTTAATACAGACAAGATCAAAAAGTATAAATATAGTCTCATTCAATGTTGCTTTTGAATTGTAAAGCGAGCTTGAAAGACAACAAAACATGCTCATTTGGGAGTCCTGAGGGTGAGGCCAATAATGATGGTGCATCAAACGAATGAGGTTCAATATTGTAATCATGATAGGACTAACAAGGACTCCCGATCCTATAGTCATTACTGACAGCATGGATGCCAAAATGCAACAAGGATATACCTAGGGCATCCATGTAAAGGTAGGCTCTACCACCTAATTACGACACTTCTACAGAAGCAATGAAGGTTCTATGCCGCACTTTGGTGTGGTCGATCCTATGGAAAAGTGGAAAATACAGTGATATACAAAAAGTGGAGGTGAAATTCTAACTTATATGAAAAAGTTGGAAAAAATGACTTTTACCAAAGGATACCAAAAGTGACACATCCCCAAAAGGTTACCAAACCAAAAAAAAAAGTGTATCATGACATCCAATAAGAAACTCAGAATCAGAATCAAGTGACCATCAAGTGAGGACAAACGACAAAGGGGGTCAAAAAGTGGCAAAAATGCCAAAAAGGTTTATAAATAGAAGTTGAAAACTCATTTTCACCATTGCAATTTGAAAATTGCCTAAATGGATAAAAATCTGGTTTGCTAAAGAAGTTGATTCTAGGAGCTTTAGTGGACGAAACGAACTTCCACTTGGACCAAGTAAGTACAAATTCATCCCCCTTGCATTTCAATTAGTATTTTAAGATATTATTTTTGTTTTTGAGGTGGCACGCTCTCTTAAAAAGAGTGGCCCTACATGTACACGGGATGTCCAAGGATAGCCCACGTATGTACTCAGGCAAAAAACACTCTACGCGTACATATGGGATTGAGGCCAAAAAATCCGCGTACACCCTCAAAAGCTTGGAAAAAAATAAAAAGCAAGAGCTAACTCCCTTTAAATTTCCATGGAACATGATGTATGTCCACTGGAGGGAGAGGGAACACGAGCATATTGACATACTAGTCGAAGAGGACCCTGCTGCCATTTCCGTATTGAGACAATGTGGACTATGGAAGTTTTTCCAGTGTCCTTTTATGTGGGCACAACCCAGGCTACTGAACACCCTAGTTGATTACTGGCATTCGTATGCAGAGGAAATCATGATAGAGGGACAATCGTTGACTCCAACGACTTAGGACATCTACTTTATGACTGGTATTTCGAGGAGAGGGGAACCAATCAATCTGCAAACATTTCCCCCTGGGCCTTTTAACATTGAGGACTACATTCGAATGTACTGTGAGGCTGACGCTGAGAAGGTAGGTTATTAGGTGCCTATTCACAAGATAATGAGTCAAACTCTGCAATTGATATTGCTACTGATTGGGTTGATTACTGGATCTATGGCCCTTCACTAGGATTCTCCGACACACATGCACTATCTTATTCAATTCTAAGAGGCCCATATATTTGACTGGAATCTGACCATTCTCACATGCATGAAGAGACAATTGATATATTTTCGGCAATGAAACAACAAAAGATTTTGGTTTGGTACTATTTTATGCTCATTCTTCTTCTTCGAGAGTACCCAGTTTCAGTCCTAGAGAGACTGTATGGGGGCATGTGGCCTCCTTCCCAAAAGTATGCAGATGTGCAGAATTGTTGCCACGAAAGGGGGGAGGGAGGACCATAGAGGCCTTCAATGACATAGTTTTTGACTGGTGGGCACGACAGATTCTGACGATAAAGGAATACCCCTATGTTGGGATCAACTTTTCCAGGGATCCTGACATGCCCATGCCTCCTAGAGAGGAGCGAGGAGAGATAGGTAACATGCTTTTAATATTATTTAATTTTTAATTAGTTTTAAATATGTCATTTTTATGTGGGTATAGAGTGTTGACTTTCATGTATCTTCTATCTACAGATGTGGGACCAGTTCACCTAGTAGACTTCGCGAGGACTCAACGACGTCCTCAACCAGAGGTAGGACCAACAAAAGTTGGTGGACCAATAGCGATGGGGGGACCTCTAGCTGGAGAGGATGAGAGAGTCTTGAGACGAGTGGAGCACAACTTACTGCGCTCACTTGTATAATACCCATGTTTGAGATTGAGGATCTCCCACCCTCCATGCAGCCTCATGTAGTGGGGGTGCCACGAACTTGGGTCCATCTTTTTCAGTGTTTATCCAACACTATTTTTCATTATGGCAGGGCCAATAGGCCCCGATCTTAGATAGGATAGAATTTAGATGTGCCAAAGGAACCTTTGTACATGTATTTTTGAGGGCATAAGCCTAGCGATGTTTATTGAACCTTATTTTTTAGGCGTTCACGCCCACCTATGTACTCATAACACTTTTGATATATATATATATATATATATATTTACATATTATTTGTCTTATGGATCACATGTTTTACAAATATATGTATATGTGTATGTGTGTGCTTCTCTTTCTATGTGTGTGCAATATACCAATCTAATACCTCATTAGATAGAGTATCCATCATATGATTAAATATACTAGGAACATGGATATAAGTAATGTAATCAAAGTAACGTTCTAAGAGACGTACCCTAAGGAAATGTTGGTGCAAAGTAGGATCATAAACGAGGTAAAATCCATTTAATTGGGACACAACTAGTTGAGCATCTAGGTAGACTTAGAGGTGTGAAATGTCATGCGACAAGGTGTCACGAAGAAAGTCTATCACTACATTGTACCCGAAGACATTATTTGTGGCGTAACCTATACAAATACCTCCAAAAAATAGAAATTGGTCTACATGTGTGAAAATCACCCAAGCTGCGGAAGCAGACCTCTGAGTGTGTCGACTAGCGTTGCCCGCAAACCCAAAATGCACCTCCGATTCACTTGACATCTGCCACAGTGAAAAAGAAGAGATAAATAACTAGATGTCCACAAAAAAAAGACAAAAAGCTTTATAATAACTATACATATGTACAATAAGTCACCTAGGTAACCAACCTATAATCAATAATTCTTGAGGTAGATCCCATTTCTAGGCTCCACCAAGGAATTTCGTTCAAATTCAAACAGATGGTAAGCGCCCTTCTTCAAGACCTCTTTCACAATGAATGGTCTGAACCACATGGGATTGAACTTTCCTGCCCCTAGGGGATCATTGTCTTGATTGTAGACCAGAACAAGATCACCTTTGGAAAAAATCAAAGGATGAATGGACCGAATGTATTAATATTTGACTTGTTTCTTATGAGCCTCATTGGTCGAGGCTGCATCACAACGCTTCTCATCAAGTTGCTAAAGATATAGTAGGCGTTCTTCAAGCGGTGAAGTTTCCGACAGTAATTCCACTACCAAATTTAGAGAAGAGATTTGACACTCAATAGTAAGATTGCTTTCAGCCCATATATGAGTTGAAAAGGTGAGAAACCGATGGAAGTCTTCATAGAAGTTCGGTAGTCCCACAACGTCGAGTACAACATCAATGCCAATTTGACTTGGCAGAATTGATCATCCGCTGAATAATAGTATTGAGGGACTTATTCATAGCTTCAAATTGACCATTCGCTTGTGGGTAATAAGGTGACAAATTTTCTTGCCTCAACCCAAGATTTGATGTTAACTCGATCATCATCTTGTTTTGGAAGTGACTGCCATGGTCAGTGACTATCTCTCTTGGGATGCCGAACCTTTCTATTATCTGGTTAAAAATGAAAAGAGTCGATGTTTCACCCTCATTGTTAAATGTTCGCATAGCCTTGACCCACTTTGTGAAGTATTCTACCACTACGATGATGTAACGATTCCCCTTGGTTGAGGTTGGGTGACATGTAGTGAAATCAGTCCCTCACTTGGTGAAAGGACCAACAACAATGACAGGAAACATGGGAGCAGGATGTGCCCGCTTCTTTCGAGAGAAGATCTGAAATGGGTGGAACTTCTTGACTGCCTCAATGCAATCCTTTATTAATGAAGGCCAAAAGTAACCAACATGTATAATCTTTTGGGTTGTTGCCAACCCAGAAAAATGACCATCACATGCTCTAGTGTGGCAGTCGTTCAGAACAATATCTACTTCTTCATGGATAAGGCACCGATGAAGAATGCAATCTACACCTCGACGATACAAAGTGTCATCGAGTATGAGATAGTTTCATGCCTGATGGTGAATTTTTCGATGCTCATTTCGGGAAGCATAAGTGGGGGACTCCAAAGTTTGGAGATAGACTAGTATATCTCCATACCAGGGGTGTGAAGATGTGATTAGAAAAATATCTCCTTTGATAGGAAATTCTTCAGGTGTGATATCACTAGACTCGACCATAAGTTTTGAAATAAGTTTGACAAAGACCAACGACTTTTTGGATTTTGCGGAAGAAAAATACAAGTCAAATTACTCGAGGATTACAATCCATCTACTATTTTTTCTACCAATGACCCATGATGTCAACATATATTGGAAAGGGTTCACAATGGCAATGGCAGTGTTAGACTTGCGAAGAAAAATGTAATGACAGAACCATTGGACATCATGCACTACTACCAAAGAAAGATTCCCAACATGAGAATAGCTGAGTTCTGGCCCAACCAGGCCTCGTCTAAGGTAATAAATAATGTTCTCCTTGAGAAGATCACCCTGTTGAACCAAAACCATGCCAATGGTCGACTCTGCAAAAACCAAATACAACAAGAAATCTTTGTTATAATTAGGGGGCTGGAGTAGAGGGGAAGACTTAAGGGTGCATTTCAATGCTTCAAAAGAGAATTGAGCGGCTTCATCCCAACATAATGGGACTCCCTTTTTCAACAAACACATAAACCCTTTAGTGATCTCGGCATAATTCGTGAAAAAATGCCGAAGAAAGTTCACTTTCCCCTGTAAGCTTTGAAGCTGGGGTATTGTGCATGGTGGAGGCAACTGGACTATCTTCTCAACCTTAAGAGGATCGACCATGATCCCTTTTGTTGAAACAATGAAACCTAAGAGACAATTCGATGTCACGCAGAAAATGCATTTCTTAGGATTCAAGTGAATCTGATAGTAGCGACACTGTTCAAAGATTAGTCAGAGGTGTGCAGGATGATCAAATCTCTTACGAGAGCGTGATTCTATATCATCAAGATATGCCTCGACTATATGTCTAAGCACGTGAAAATAAAATGACATGGCCCGCTGAAAAGTGGCTCAAACATTCTTCAGGACATATGGCATCTTACGATACGTGAACGAGCCCCAAGGAAAAATAAAAGTTGTTTTATGTTGGTCTTCAGGTTTGATCTGCATATGGTTGTATCCCGAGAAACCATCCATGAATGAAAAGACCTCATATCTAATGCATTCATCGACAATCTGATCGATGAATGGGGTGGGGAAATTATCTTTTAGACATGCCTTGTTCAAGTTATAGAAGTCCATGCACATGCAAATTTTACCCCGTTTCTTATTAACCAGATCAGGGTTTGACACCCATTCCGTCAACTACACGAGGTAGATAAAACTGGATTTAAGAATTTTCTCTACTTCAGCCTTAACTGCTACCGCTTTTCGAGCATTAATTGGATGAAGATTATGTCGAACCGTCTTGGTGTCATAATAAGTCGTTATTTCATGCTTGATGATTCTTGGGTCTATGCCTAGAATTTCCTCATAAGACCAGGAAAAAATGTTGTGAAAATCCTTAAATAACTTTCTATAAATTCAAATATCTTTGGTGGAGTAGTCTGCTCCGACGAAAACATTCTCCACAATGCAAGGGGTTTTGGAGATATCTATGGGAATCATTTCAGTGATACTCACCATATTACCCTCGGCATAAATTGCGTACGTAGCCAGATGATTAATAGGACAAGACCTATCTCCATTCACAGTCAAAACAAATGTTCCCACCTTTATTCTACTTAACTCTAGAAGAAAGTAAGATCTATGATGAAGATCATCCCAGGGTCTATCTGGACCAGTCAATGCCTCAATAATTTCCTCGTCAGAGGGAAAGACCAGGTCTAAAGGATATGTAGTGGAAAGAGAACCTTGAGCCAAAATAGGCTCAAGAAATGGATCTAACTCATATGTTGGAGTCAGATTGGGGTGGGTCAAATATTTTTGGACAATATTGTACACAACTTCAACTGCAAACAAGGGCATGGGCATGACAGGATGCCCTGTCCCTTCCATTGAAGTTGATGGGGAAGGAAGAGTCCATGGATAATGAAAGTAAGTGATTCAAAACGATGACACATGAAAGATTTCAGCCCTAGGCTGATTGAGGACAGCCAATATAATCTTGACATCGCCAGAAGGTGGAATGTAATTAAAAGTACACATCAATGATGGACATAGACCAACCCCTAAGTTCACAGTGTCAGGCTGAGGATTATCAATCATCGATACCGTAGAAGCCCCCGATGAAGGGTCAGGACGGGAAAAGGAAAACTAGTCAATGGTCACAATCTGGCCTTCATGCAGAAACAATAAGAGATGAAAAACTTTAGCAACCACTCCGTGCATTGCATAAGTCCAACTCCTCCCTAACAAAAGGTTGTAGTCGAGAGGTGCATTGACCACTTCAACTTCGACGCACACGGTCTCTCCTCCCAACTGCATGGGGAAAGAAGGAATGATTCCATGAGGTATGAATGACTGACCGTCGAATGCCATAAGCAACGTAGGTGATGAAGACAAACCAGGTTGGCCAGTGGCCTTCCAACACACCAATGACATCACGCAAGTCGAGGCACCATCGTCAACCACAGTACAAAATATATTCCGAGTAAAATATTTTGTGGTGTAAGCCACTACTATCTGAAATGCAATGTGGTAAGGAAGATGAGGTTTCAAGTCGGTTGGATCAATAATGATCGCTCCCGGTTTACAAGTCTCTATTGATCCCAAGGAAGATAACAGATACTTTCTCTATGAAGGGAAACTTTGGAGGACTTCCAAAGAAGACATCGCACAAGGGGTTTGCACCAAATATTCCACAATGAAGTAGTTATGGGAAACCCTCGCATTTGAATTATGAGAAGCCTTCTTGAATGCACCTTTCCAGATGTGTGTCATTGTTTCTCCCATCGTCCTCTAAATTTGGAGAGGAATCGGTGGGTTTGTGGATTCTTTTCCCCTTTTCGAAAGATTTCGACATTCCGTAATCTCGGGCCCTGGTCGCTATATTAGCCTCGACTTTCATCATGTAAACATTTGTGGTTGGGTTATTATTGGTAGACGCAGGTGGTCCCTGACTGTTCCCTTCTACACTCGAGGATGTTGAAGCTTGAGCCATGTTTTTCCCATGTGGAAATGGGTTCGTCAGCACAATAGACTATTGTTGCACCAATACCTTCTAAGCTTTCACAAGTCGATGTCTCCCTCTTAATACTTTGAGTCCCAAGGAAGCCAAATGGTTGTTTATTAACATGTATACAAATATATATATATAGATGAGACACACCATGGGTGAGGCACCACAACGGGTACAATTTCACTAAGAGTCCATAATCCATGAATTCATTTCAGTCCCATGATATCATCCCAAAGAAGCTAAGAGGAATATTTTGAGAGCATTATAAGGGAAATTTTAAAGACAACTACATTTCTTTATGTGCCTAGAATGGGGAGTGGCATCTCTACCCTATTCGAAATGCGATCAAGTTCTTATCATCAACGATGATGCCAACTACAAATTTCCTGAACAAAATTGAAAGAATGCCAAGGATTGTTTGGATATGATACATGGTTTCAACATGAAGCATAGATAGGGAAGGTATAGTTCAAATATCGAGCAATGACATAAATGTGAGGAATTATTTGTAATATGATTTCTATCTAACATTTTGTTTATGTAGTTTTGAAATTTTATAGTTAGTCTCAGTAGTCCTGGTTTGAAAAAGGGATTGAAAAATTTATGGTGATCTCCGTTATAACCCTAATTTGCACCAGACATGCATACCTGGAACCAGGCCATCTTACTTACTATTTTTGCCAAGCCAATACTGAATAACTCTTCTTAAAAAAAATTTTTTTGAAGATGTACGTGCCTTGCACCACTAGTGCCTGTGTATGTACACTAGCTTCACCACTATTTTCCATGTACATATGCTATTTACACCATTACAGCCCGCGTATACTCACAAAAGTTGCAAAAAATAAAAAGTTGCAAGGGATTCGTTGAGAATATGGGCTATTAGGTGGTTTCCTAACCAATTTACCATCTATAGCCCATCACCCAAGAGAATAACCATATTTTTGGCATATAAAAAGAGGTGTTGGGGTCTCATTCCATGGAGAAACATAGCAACAATAAAGTTCTGCCTATTTTGCTTTCCCCCCTTGCCCCAAGAATTGACAGCCACATTGTGACCTTTGAGCTAGAATTCCTTATTCTTTCCCTTTTTACTCATCCATAAGCCTATGCCCATTCTCTAGAGAGAAGTATGAGAGAAGAAGGATACGTGGAAGCAGTTGGAGCTTGGTGAAGAGGATCCTAGGACCGGGTTCTAGGAGCAGTCACCAATCTCGTTTTGTAAGTGACTTTGTTAGATTAGTATAAAGAAGTACTTTTGTCATCCCACCATATGATGTGTTTAATCTTTATATTTAATTCACATTTTGTTATGACATCTAACCCACTAATTCATATATAGAATGCATGTTCGTAGTTTCTTGTTTGTCTTTTGGTGAATGTAGGTCATCCTTGGGAAGAGATTTGCTATTGAGAAATGATCGGGCGCAAAGGGATCAACACCAGATGCAGAATTCAAGGTAGGATTACCAGATCCCTATACTTTGTATTTTATGCATGAATGTGGGGTGTTGTCAGGATAGTTGTTAAATGTAGGAGACTTTATACGGTTAGCTTTGCCTGCACTTTAGAACCCTAGTGTAGTCCGTAGGGGGTTTTTCCCACTATAGCAGGATTGGCGACCATACTCGGGAGCCTCTAGGGTTTTTTGGGGGATATTTTTGGGTGTTTTAATTGGTTTAATTACCTCTTTGAGTTCTCTATAAGTTGTTTTGTCTTTAATGGATTCTGTTCTACCATACTAGTATTCCCTGCCTTGTACCTTTGACTATTGTTTTCTTTTTTTTTGAGGAGTTAAAAAGGTGTACGTGTCCTGCAGAAGGTCTACCCACGTACATACATGACCTACCTTTGGAAATCTCGTGTACATACACATGTTGCTTAAGTGTCAGTAGTGTGCCTATGTCAGGAAGCCTTTTATTAAGGAGAGGAAATCATCCTCTCCCCTGATTGAATTCTAAGTTCTCAGGGGTTTCTTGATTTAGTCCTAGTCTCTCTAGTTACAGTCTTTGAGCCTAGGTTCGATGCCAGATTCTTTATCTTTTAATGAATGCTTGGTTTTTCGTTGAAAGGGTTTTTGTGATGAGTCTGTGAGTCTTTTCTATATCATCCTTTGTGGTTCTTTCAGTGACTCCCTGCGATTCACAGTAGACCTTAATTAAGTTTCTTGAGTCTTGTCTTGTCTTTACTTTTCCCTTTTACTTGCTTTAGAAGAAAAGAAAAGAATTCATTTTCAAGTTTCTTATTTTGGAGCATAAAAAAAAAAGTTTTCAGTTTCTTGTTTGGTTATGTAGTTAGGTTAGTTGTTTTTTTAGGAAGAATAGTTCTTTATTAAGTTATTTACTGAATACTTAGGAGTTTAAGTAGCTAGCAATTGAGAAAAATTCAGTTTTGAGTTTTTCTTTTAAAAGATCTTAGAGAGAAAAGTTAGTTAGAAAAGTTGGTGAAAGAGTGTTCAATTTGCAAATCTTTGTTTGTTGAAGAAGAAGTAATTTTGTTTCGAACATTTGTTCTTCTCTTTCATCTCTTAACAAACATCACCAATTTCATTTCCATTCCTTTGACTTAGGACAAACCACCTAAAATCAGCGCTTAATTAAAATTTATTAGACTTTGTGTTTGTAAGGTCGATTAACTAGATTAGGATAGAGCCTTGATTTACGTTGGAGAGGAAACTCTTCAAGGCTACAAAACAAACATAGGAGTCTATGCTAGGGAGTGAAAAAGTCCAGTAATGTGGAAATTATCCAGGACCCCCTTCTAACACAGGTGCTAAACATGAGGTCACGTGCAGAAAGGTAGCGGAGATAACCCCTCCAAATTTGGACCAATCGTAGTGGAGGAACGCATATAGAGGACTTATCTTGGGATTACGTTGATCACATTTTCCACGGAGCTTCATGGGTATCGAATCCGTTCGAGGTCTTTAGTCATCTTCCAGAACAATTGATTTTGATACCCTGAATAGGTTTTGGGCTTGATACCCTACTCATTGTTGTCCACTCGACTATTGACTGTACCCGCCTGGTAGTTGTTAACAAGCTGGCAACCTAGTTGCCTTTACTTTAGGGACTTACAAAAGTGTCTGCGGGGGTATACCATGGTACCTAGGGAAGACATCGGGCCATGCTTTGAAAAGTATACCCGGAGGGTTCTTCTGTATTCGAGTTGCACTTGCACTGGTAAGTTTCTCTAGTGTTGGCTAGTGTAACTGTTCTTCCAACTAGTTGTAGTGGTTTGATTGCTTTATCTCTTGAAACTTATCTAATGTGTGTTTTGGTATTCAACGTTAGAAATCCCTAGTGTTTCATTGATCTTCTCCCACAGTGGAAGATCAAGAGCACTGTTAGTCGCGAAGGCTCTTAGGTGTGTCGCTGGTTAACTTGGAGCTACCACCGCCACTACGAAGGCTAAGACTAGACCAGTAAGGGTATTTTGAGGCGACCAGGCCATAGGAAACTGTACTACAGTCAACTCCAAGAGGGGACCATTCGTTTCCAGAGGAACCGACTATTTCTTACCTTGGAGCAAAATCTCTCGGTACGTATAACACTCCGATCATTGACTTGTCAACGCCACTTTTGATACAACTTTCCCCCCAAAGGGTAATGCATCACAAGCGCCAAATAGTCTTGCAAGTAGCGATGGAAGCAAATGTTTCTACTTCATCAGAGAGTCCTCATACTCCCTCTATGACTCCAGAACTGGGGGTGTTCCACCTCCTAACTCACCTTCGCAGGTCCGGGTCACCATGGTCTCGACCACCTCTACCTCAAGCAGTGGTCTGATGCTGTCCATGGTGGTGATCACTGCATCATTTATGTAGAGTGCAACAGGCCTTCCATTTTCATATGGGATTCCCAACTTTGACACGAACTCGGTCCTCACCTACTCCACCCTTCAGACCATGTGTCTGGCGGCAGGGAGATGAAATTCTCCTTTGCAAGGGTCCATGGGGGGCACCTAATCCCCCTATAATGTTTTCCCTTATGGAGGGGTTCATATACCTCCATCGTCCCCTTCACTTGGCGGTACTTCTCAGTAACCCGCCTGGCCGAATATGAACTACAACTTGTTCAGAGCAGGTAGTCAAGGACCTTCTTCCAGTACCACACCGGTGGTTTCTTTGTCATTCTCTTTGTTCGACACTTTTGCTAACAATGCATTTTTGTTAGCTACCATCTCAATCAGGGGAAAACCTGGTTTTGGATCACAAAATCCTATGCAAGGTACTATTCATGCACAGGGGGCACACACTTTTCAAGGACCTTGGAATCCGTGGTAGGGATTAGTTCCCTCATCAGGGATGTCGATCGAGGGAAACCCCTTTCTTGGTCAACGAAACCCCGGGAAAGGCTCAAGACCTATGCCCATCAGATCAATAGGGGGAAACCCATTCGGGAACCTTTGGAACAATACGTTGGGAGAAATCCCTTCTCATCTCTCAATGTCCTACTACAGAAGTCATCTGATGACGTCTCAACAAGCATAGCATCCGAATGATAGCCTAGGCCATGGTTTTTACCAGAACCCAGGATAGCAGCCTAACTTTTCATGGAAACCTGGTGGCAGCCAAATCTCAGGATCCTATCCTCCTTTACATACTCAACAACCTAAGCTACCTTTTCTGACAACTTTTCATTTTCCAGACTTGTCAAGATTATTGAATGACCCAATCTATCATGATCCACATTGGCCTACTATGCTGACCAAGTTTCCCTCGGACATTCCAAAGTTTGAAGGAAAGCCTAATGAAAATCCAGGTGATCATGTGATTACCTTTCACTTATGGTGCTCATCCAACTCTTTAAAACTCTGTCCAGTTGCATCTGTTTTATCGCACTCTTATCGGGAGTGCCACGAAATGGTACATCGAGCTCGATCGCTCAAGATACTCTACTTTTGGTGAATTGGAAATGGTTTTCTTAAATCATTTTCAATTACCTGTGAGATATGATGTCGGCACCGAACTATTGGCCAACTTTGAGAAGACAAAGGCAACCATATCTCTGATCACATCCGAGAATGGTGGCGCCAGAAGAGTTTGATTAAAGTACCAGTTCCACCAGCATTCCTGTTGGAATGGTTCCTTAAGTCTTTGGTACCCATCTATCCAAGGATGTAGCAACATCAAGGGTCTTTTCAGAGGAAGAAGAAATAATGAGAGCTCAACAGCTAGAGCTGATTTACTCTCAGTCTAGTTTTCTTTATGAAGTTTTACCAGATGCACCACGGTCTATTCTTGATAAGACCAGACATAAGTCTGGACCACATGCTGACAACATTGTTGGTTCATCACAAGAAAAGCCCACTGATCTGATGTCAAACCAATTGCAACAATTGTCGATACAATAGACATTGGCCAACCAAACCTCTAGTTTGGCTGCTCCCCCTACTCAGGTGTCGGATGTACACAACTTCCAATCAATGAACCCAAAGGCCAACCAGTAGGCTGAAGGGAAGAAAAAACAATGAAAGAAGGGTAAGGGGGGCAAGAAAACTTCCAATAATGATGGCGGGGGAAACACAGAGAGAAATAAGTCGAAGTATCTGTGCAACCTTTGCGTTGAAGACCACCCAACTCACCTACACCCTCAACTCCTGGAGGCCCAAAAGTTATTGGCACAGCAACAGCCTGGAGTGTTAGCGAACCCAGTTCCTCATGAGAAAAATTTAACTCAAGCCTCTGCAAACGCGGATGGGGGCAGTCAGGGACCCCTTTTTTCATCTATCAAACCCTCGACTTCGAATGTCTATATGTTGAAAGGTGATGCTCATATAGCTACTAGGACATATGATTATGGAATGCCAAACACTTATGAGAAGAGTAAAGAGGTTGAGAACCCATTTGTTCCTCTCTAGATCAAGAGGACGATGGGCAAGACAATGACACACATCCCAAAAGGGGCATTCAAAAAGGCTTCACATAATCCAAATGCGAGGGCCACCCAGAATTACTCTGTAGTGGAGGATTTGTCACAAACCCCTTTACGTAATGTTTACTTTGGAGGTCCTCCAAAGCTTCCCTTCGCAGAGAAAAGATATATTAACTTCCTTAGGATCTGCTGAGACATGTAATCCAGAAACTATCATGCTTGATACCACCGACCTAAAGCCTCATCTTCGATACCACGTCGTGTTTCAGATAGTAGTGGCTCATCCCATGAAATATTTTACTCGAAATATTTTCCACACAGTGGTTGGTGAGGGTGCCTTAACATGCGTTATGTCATTGGCATGTTGGAAGTCCATTGGGAAACCCATTTTGTCTCCCTAACCTACTCTTCTTACAACTTTTGACAGTCATTCATTCAGACCACATGGAATCATTCCTTCTTTCCCTATGCAGTTAGGAGGGAAGACCGTGTGTGTCAAAGTTGAAGTGGTCAATGCACCTCTTGACTACAACCTCTTGTTAATAAGGAATTGGACATATTCCATGCATGCAGTGGTCGCCACAATTTTTTGGCTCTTGATGTTTCCACATGAGGGCCGAATCGTGACCATTGATCAATTGTATTTCTCTAGGCTTGACCCTTCATCGGGGGCATCCACGGTCCTAATGATTGATAACCCATAGCCAGACATCGTCAACATGGGGGTTGGTTTGTGCCCACCTCCTTCCAGTGATGTCAAGATGATATCAGTTGTCCCCGACCAGCCTAAGGCTAAAATATTTTCAGTGTCATCGTTCTATACGACTTACTTTAACGATCTATGGATTCTTCCTTCCCCATCAGCCATGATAGAAGGGAGGGGGCACCATGGCATGCCCATGCCCTTTTCTACGGTATAAGTTGCATACTCTATAGTCCAACAAGATTTAGTCGACCCTGGTCCAACTCCTGCACCGGAGTTAGATCCTGTTCTCGATCTTGTCTAGGCTCAAGGTTCCCTTTCCACCATCGATTATTTAGACTTGTTCTTGCCCTCTGACGAGGTGATTTTAGAGGCATTGAATGGTTTGGATAGACCTTGGGATGATCTCCATCATAGATCATATTTCCTCCCAAAGTTAGAAAGAATAGAGGTAGGAGAATTTGTGTTGACTATGACTGGAGATAGGTCTTTTCCTATCAATCCTCTGGCTATGCACATAGTTTATGTCAAGGGTAATATGGAAAACATCAATAAAACGATACCTATCGATATCTCTAGAAGCCCTGGCGTCTTGGAGAATTTATTCATCGTAGTGGAATGTTCCCTTGAGGAGATTCAATTCTATACAGATTTATTTAAAGAATCCCACGACATTTTTTCCTGTTCTTACGAGGAAATGCCAGGCATTGATCAAATAAAAATTGAACATGAAATCATGACTTATCCTAAGGTCAAGCTGGTCCGCCAGAAGCTTTGTCTGGTTAATCCTCAGAAAGCAATAACTATTAAGGTTGGAGTAGAGAAACTACTCAAAGTTGGTTTCATCTACCCCATCCAATTGACTCAATGGGTGTCAAACCCCGTTCCGGTCAACAAAAAGTAGGGAACGATTCACGTATGTACAGACTTCCATGATCTGAACAAGGATCGTCCAAAGGATAATTTCCCCACCCTATTCATTGAGCAGATTTTCGATGAATGTGCAAGTTGTGAGGTGTTTTCTTTCATGGATGGTTTTTTGGGATACAATCAGATCCAAATTAAGCCCAAAGACCAACATAAAAAAACTTATATCTTTCCATGGGGTACATTCGCTTATGGAAAGATTCCTTTTGGCCTCAAAAATGTTGGAGCCACCTTTCAGTGGGCCATGTCTTTTTCTTTCCACGATATCAAACATATAGTTGAGTCTTATCTCGATGATTTAGCGTCACGATATCGTAAAAGAGTTGATCATCCTATGCACCTTTGACTTATCTTTGAGAGATGTCGCTACTATCAGATTCACTTGAATCCAAACAAGTGTAGTTTCTGCGTGATTTTAGGTTGACTATTGGGTTTCATAGTGTCAACAACAGAGGTCATGGTCGATCCTCTAAACGTTGAGGTGATACTTCAATTTCCTCCCACGTGCACAATCCCTCAGCTTTAGAGTTTACAGGGAAAAGATAATTTTCTTTAGCATTTTATCACAAACTATGTTGAGATCACAAAAGGGTTTATGTGTTTATTGAAAAAGGGCATTCCTTTCCATTGGGACGAAGCCGCTCAATGCTCTTTTGAGCCATGGAAACACACTCTCACGTCTGCCCCTCTTCTTCGGCCACCCAACTATAATAAAGATTTCTTATTGTACTTGGCCGCTGCAGAGTTGACCATTGGTATGGTCTTGGTTCAAGAGGATGATTTTCTTGAAGAACATGTCATTTATTACCTGAGCCAAGGCCTGGTTGGACCAGAACTCAACTACTCTCATGTTGAGAAACTTGCATTGGAAATAATACATTATTTCCAACGGTTCCGTCAATATATCATGTTTCGCAAAACAACTATCATTGTCGTCATGAATCCATTTCAATACGTGTTCACACGATGTGCAATTGACGAAAAGATCAATAGATGGATAGTTATCCTCCAGGAATTTGACTTGGATTTTGTGTCTGTGAAATCTAAAAAGTGACTGGTCTTTGCGGAACTCATCTCGAAACTTTCAGTCAAATCAAGTGATGTCATGTCCAAAGAATCACCTATTAAAGGAGATCTTTTTTTGATTTCATCTTCGGACCTCTGGTATGGAGATATACTAGTCTATCTCTAGAATTTCAAATTCCTCGCCTTTCATTCTCACGATGAACGTCGACGTATACGCCATCAGGCCAAGAACTATCTCATTCTCAAGGACATTGTGTATCATCGAGGTGTAGATTGCATCCTTCGTCGAAGTCTCATTCATGAATAAGTGGAACTCGTGCTTAACAATTGCCACACTGGAGCATGTGGCGGTCATTTGTTTGGGTTGGAAACAACCCAAAAGATTCTACGAGCTGGTTACTATTGGCCGATGTTAATCAAAGATTGCATTGAATTGGTCAAGAAGTGCCACCCATGTCAGATCTTCTCACAGAAGATGAGGGAACACCCTAATCCTATGTTTCCTGTCATCACAGTTGGCCCCTTCACCAAGTGGGGGATTGATTATACTACATGCCAGCCCCCTTCATCCAGGGGGCACTACTATATCATCGTAGTAGTAGACTACTTTACTAAGTGGGTCGAGGCTATGCCAACGTTCAATGATGATGGAGAGACAAAAACTCTCTTCTTGTTTAGTCAGATAATATCAAGGTTCAATGTCCCGAAGGAGATTGTCACTGACCATGGCAGCCAATTTCAGAACAAAATGATTTATGAATTAACATCAAATCTTGGGTTGAGGCAAGAACATTCCTCAGCTTATTATCCACAAGAGAATGGTTAGGTGGAAGTTGTGAATAAGTCTCTCAAGACCATTCTACAACGAACAATCAATTCGGACAAGTCAAATTGGCATTTGATGTTATACTCGGAATTATGGGCCTATCGAATGTCTATGAAGAATGACACTGGTTTTTCACCTTTCTAACTCATTTATGGGATGGAAGCAGTCTTGCCAATAAAATGTCAGATCCCATCTCTTAAGTTGGTAGTACAGTTATTTATAGACATTTTACCGCTTGAGGAATGCTTATTATATCTCGAGCAGCTCTATGAGAAATGACATGATGCAACCTTGGCTAATGAGGCTCACAAGAAAAGAGTCAAGTGTTAGTATGATCAATATGTTTATCCTCAGATTTTCTCCGAAGGTGACATTGTCCTGGTCTATGACCAAGATAAGGATCCCCTGGGGGTAGGCAAGTTTAAACCCATGTGGTTCAGACCATTTTTCATGAAGGAGGTATTAAAGAAGGGCGCTTATCGTCTGGTTTATTTTGAAAAGAACACTTTAGTGGAGACTAGAAATGGGCTCTACCTCAAGAAGTATTACTCGTAGGTGGTTCGCCTTGGGTGAATTCTTGTACATATGTATAGTTCTTATGAATTTTTAGTTTTTGTCTTTTTGTTCTTATGGACGTGTCGTTTTG
Organism: Picea engelmannii; assembly: GCA_009831015.1. Classification (NCBI taxonomy): domain Eukaryota; kingdom Viridiplantae; phylum Streptophyta; class Pinopsida; order Pinales; family Pinaceae; genus Picea; species Picea engelmannii. The sequence goes on from ML778362.1 coordinate 1,654,998, forward strand.
ATGTCATCTTTTTCACTGTGGCAGATGTCAAGTGATTCGGACGTGTTCGTTGGATTTTCAAACTGTGTTAGCCGACACACTCAGAGGCTTGCTTCCGCAGCTTGGGTGATCTTCACACCTCAATTCCAGTTGTTATCTTCTGGAGGTATATGTTTGGGTGACGCCACAAACAATGTCATCGAATACAGTGCAGTAATAGAGTTGCTTCGTGATGCCTTGTCGCATGGTATCTCTTACCTCTAGGTCTACTTAGATGCACAATTGGTTGTGTCCTAGTTAAATGGGGTTTACGGTGTTTATGATCCTACTCTACATCGATGATTTCTTAGGGTACGTCTCTTAGAACGTTTCTTTGATTACATTACGTATATCCATGTTCCTAGGAGACTAAATCAAAAGATGGATACTCTAGCTAATCAAATATTAGATTGGCATATTGCACACACATACACAAGTAAATACATTTGTAAATAAATGTAACCCATAAGACAAAAAGATGTATATATATCAAAAGTATCAGAGTACATAGGTGGGCACAAGCGCCTCAAAAAATAATGAGTTTGGTATATAATGTGGGGCTTATTCCCTCTAAAATATACAAAGAGTGCCTTCGACACGTAAATGGTCCACCCTAAGATAAGAAAGAGGCCTATTGGCCCTGCCATAGTGGAATGCAGTGTTTTCCAAATGCCAAAATAGCTGGACACAGGTCCGTGGCACCCCAACAACATGAGGCTACATAGATGGCGCGAGATCCTCGATCTCGGCCATGGGCATAGTATGGGTGTTATCACTGAAATTTCGTCTGCACATGGCGATAAGAACTCCACATCATCAAAACAGCAATGAAGTCACTCATGGCACTGAATTAGTTTCACAACACTCCAGAAGGGCAAAAAACTATACAAAGTAACCAAAAATTGAAGGGCGCTTTACAGCAGCTTCATGCGCGCGCACATGCGCGGGGCAAAAACGTGTTACTAGCGCATGCGCGCACGACGCGCGGCTGTCAACACAAAAACCCGTGCATCTGTTAATACGACGCATTAATTGCATAAGTCGGCCTCCTGACTGCCCACAGACCGGCCCCCAAGATGATTTGACCCTCAAATCAGATCCGGCTCTGCAAAATCGGTGGATTAATGACCTAAATAAACCCTAATGCGCCCCTATTCACACTTGGAGAAAGTTATGCGACCGCCCGTGAAGTTGCTATAAAAGGCCATGAGGGTACACTGTTTTGGCAGGGAATTCGAAGCAATGTTATGCTGTCCAGATGATTCAGAGCTCAGTCTTTGACAAACAATCCATCAGCTGCATAACCCAGAGTTCTTTCACCACTCAGTTCAGTTCTATTCATTTGTAAGGAAAGCATTGTGTTGAGGGCCCTGAAGAGCCTTCCGCTGGAGGGAGAAGGAACCCCAGTCTCTTTCTTTAGCGTCTGCTCTGGTTTCATTAATATACCAAGCCTGAAACCATTGATGACCCCTGTGTCTTATGTTTGATGTTTTTGTTTATTTTCACAGTGTTATTTGCTTTCAGTTGATAGTTAGATTGTATTTAGTTTTGTTTTCTGTTAACCCCA
>ML778362.1:1668654-1706687 GCA_009831015.1 Picea engelmannii
TCCTCCAACGGATCGCTCTGACCGGTCCCACTCTTGCTTTCCCTTACAACCACATTCTCAGTAGAAGAAACATTGATGGATTTCGGCTATACGTATGCTCCTAACCTCATCCATTAGGGGGCATCTGTTATCACTGAAATTTCATCTACACATGGCGATAAGAACTCCACATCATCAAAACAACAATGAAGTCACTCATGGCACTGAATTAGTTTCACAGAACTCCAGAAGGGCAAAAAACTATACAAAGTAACCAAAAATTGAAGGGCGCTTTACAACAGCTTGATGCGCGCGCACATGCGCGGGGCAAAAACGTGTTACTAGCGCATGCGCGCACGACACGTGACTGTCAACACAAAAACCCACACATCTATTAATACAGCACATTAATTGCATAAGTCGGCCTCTTGACCGCCCAAAGACCGGCCCCCAAGATGATTTGACCCTCAAATCAGATCCAACTCTACAAAATCGGCGGATTAATGACCTAAATAAACCCTAATGCGCCCCTATTCACACTTGGAGAAAGTTATGCGACCGCCCGTGAAGTTGCTATAAAAGGCCATGAGGGTACACTGTTTTGGTAGGGAATTCGAAGCAATGTTATGCTGTCCAGATGATTCAGAGCTCAGTCTTTGACAAACAATCCATCAGCTACATAACCCAGAGTTCTTTCACCACTCAGTTCAGTTCTATTCATTTGTAAGGAAAGCATTGTGTTGAGGGCCCCGAAGAGCCTTCCGCTGGAGGGAGAAGAACCCCAGTCTCTTTCTTCAGCGTGTGCTCTGGTTTCATTAATATACCAAGCCTGAAACCATTGATGACCCCTGTGTCTTATGTTTGATGTTTTTGTTTATTTTCACAGTGTTATTTGCTTTCAGTTGATAGTTAGATTGTATTTAGTTTTGTTTTCTGTTAACCCCATGCTGCCACAGATGTTCTGCCCTGATGAACCCAACAGGGTATGCAGAGCACTCTCCATTTTTCTCACCTGGTGAACATTTGAACGCGAACAATGGGTGAGTGCGGTCAGGTTCCGCTCCACTTGTCTCAAAACTCTCTCAGCCTCTCCAGCTGGAGGTACCCCCACTGCTGCTGCTGGTCTGGTGGCTGTTGTTGCTGGTTCAACGACTGTTGTTGCTAGTCCAAAGGTCGCTGCTGGTGCTACCTCTAGTCATGGACGACGCCTGCTCTGTGAAAAATCAATTGGATGAACTGGTCCCACATATGTACATAACAGATACATAGTTGTTAGGTGCTCTGGTACACATAAAAATGATATATATAAAAAGAAATTAAAAATTAAATTTTTTTAAAAAGAAAACGTACCTAACTCTCCTCGCTCCACTCTGGGAGGTACGAGCATGTTAGGATCTCTGGAGAAGTTGATCTTGACATAGGGTTAGTCCTCTATATTCTGAATCCGTCAAGACCACCAGTTGAAAAAGGTATCATCAAAGGCCTCGATGGTCCTCCCTCCCCCCTATCGTGGCAACAATGTTGCCCATCTGCACACTAGTGGGAAGGAGGCCACTTGCCCCCATATTTTCTCTCGGGGACTAATAATGGGTACCCTCTCGAAGAAGAAAGAGCAAATAATATTCTCGAACCCGAAGTTCTTATTGTTCCACCCGCAACACTCTGTGAGATATCTCTTCATGCACTCTAGCATGGTTTTACTCCAATCAAACACTCATGCATTTAAGCACTGCACTATGCAATGCATATGCGCCTGGGAGGCCTGATGTAAATCCGTGGATCTAGTGATCCACCCAATAAGTAAAACTATCACTTTCAGTGATACGTTGGTGATTTTGTGGATCGGTACCTAGGAACCCACTTTATCTTTTCCAGCCTCGCAGTGTTGCCTAGTCAATTCGACAATGTTGTGTGGCCGAAGGTTGACTGGTTCACATCTCCTTCAGAGGCCAGTCAGGAAGTAAATATCCTTAGTCGTTGGAGTCAACGACTACACCTCAAGCATAAAATCCTCTGCATCTGGGTCCCATTAATACACCATGGCATTCAACAACCTCGGTTGTGCCTGCATGAGTGGACACCGAAAGAATTTCCACAACCCGCATTCTTTTAATGTGGCGACAACAATAGGGTCTTCCTCAACCATTGTATCAATTTCCTCATGCTCTCTCTCTCTCTCAAATGGACATACATTCTGCAAAATAACAAGTTCAAAGGAGAGTCAAATGCTGCATTTTTAATTTTTTCATATGTTTGAGGATGTACGTGGGCTATATTAGGGACAGTCACATATGTACGCGGGAAGACTATTCTCCACTCACGTGCATATGTGGGTTGTTCTTGGACAGAATGCATACACGCAGGGCCAACCATTTTAAGGGTGTGCGCCCCTCAAAAAAACAAAAATAAATGCAAAAAGAAAGAATTGAAATGCAGGAGGTACTAGTTTGTACTTACTTGGTCCAAGTGGAAGTTTGTTTCGTCCATTGAAGCTCCTAGAATCAACTTCCTTAACAAAGGGGTGTCTTTGGCTTTTTGTTCAATTCTCAATTTGCAATGGGGATAATGAGCTGTCAGCTTCTATTTATAGACTGTTTTTGGCCTTTTCTGTCATTTTTTGACCTCCATTGTCGTTTTTCTTGGCTTGAAAACTATGTAACATGGCTCTTGAGTTTCTCATTGGATGTTACAATACATTTTCCTTTTGGTTCGATGAACATTTTGGGATTTGGGGAACTTTTAAGGTCCTTTGGTGAAAAGTCATTTTTTCCAGCTTTGTGCATTTAAGTTAGTATTCCACCTCCACTTGTTGCACCTCATTGTCTTTTTCACTTTTCCATAGGATCAATTCCACCGGATTGCAACACATAACCATCATTTTTGCTCTATAAGTGTCGTAATTTAGTGGTAGATCCTACCTTCACATGGATTCCCTAGGTATATCCTACTTGCATTTTGGTGTCCATGTCATCTCTAATGACTTTAGTCTTGGGAGTCCTTTTAGTCTTGTCCTAATTACGAGTTTGGGCCTTCACATGTCTAATATGTTATCACTCTTGACTTCACCCTCAGGAATCCCAAAATAACAGGTCTTCTTTTAATCCCTTTCATACCCTCTAAACATGAAAATATTGTCGAGCGATCTTGTTTCCCTTCACGCTCATCAAACTCAAATTTGAAGGCACGTTTGTTCGATGGTATTTTACCCCTTTTTCGGTCCGGATGGTCAATTGTATGAACAAAGGTATACTCTACGAGCTTCGGTTCACTAGAAGAGTATTCTCAGATATAAGTTTAACCCTTTTTTGGACCCGAGGGACTAAATTTACGAAAAGGAACCCCCCCAAAGACCATGGTTAAGCTCTTTTCAGACTCCCTAAAATTGAAAAGATCGTCGAGTGAGCTTGTTTCTTCTCACTCGTTAAATCGGTTAAGAAGAAAATCCATTATGGAGTCCATAGTTAAGCTCTTTTCAGACTCCTTAAAAGTGAAATGATCATCGAGTGACCTTGTTCTTTCACACTCGTTAATTGGTTCAAAAAACAAATCTACTGGCATGAGTTTACCCCTTTTTCCAGCCTATAGATTAAGGAGAAAAAAGGTACACCTTGAGAGATTTGTTTCACCAGGAGAGTTCTCTTTAGTAGATTTTATACTTTTTCGGGCTAAGGAGACTAAATCTAGAAAAAGGCAGTGAGTCCATAGTTAAGCTCTTTTCAGACTCCTTAAAATTGAAAAGATTGTCGAGTGATCTTTTCTGTGTCACACTCGTTAAAATGGTTTTGAATAGATGTCTTTTCTGTGCTAATTTATCCCTTTTTCGAGCTGACTAGACTATCTTCAAAAAAGGTACCACAATGGAGTCTTCTTTTATGTTTTTTCAGACTCTCTAAAAATGAAAAACAACCAAGGTTACCTTCTTTGGGATTGTAAAAAATACATTGAAGGGGGTTTCATCGTGTCTTGCTAATCACAGTTTTAGCTCTGCATTTTTGGCCTAATGTTGACTCCATGTTTCTCTCAACTGAACGTTTGAAGCATGCCTTATACGCAAGCCTTGTACCAATTTGCCTCTGCGATCTGACACCTTGACCCAGGGAGGAATTTTCCCTGAGTGTCCTTTTCCTGCACATGTCTCCATGCTATGAGAATTAGTGTGTTACTTGCTCTTGGAACTAGTATGCTTGCGACACTCATTCCTTCTTTGTAAAGTAGCATTATTTTATTCTTTTTCAAGCTTTCAAAATATTGAAAAAGACAAAAAAATCAAATATACCCCAAAAAGAGTAGGGGAAAAGTATTTTCTTTTTATGGCAGCACAATGAGTTGCCCTTGGATAAAGCACATCCTTTTGTTTGTCATCAAGCATTGGGATTTAATATGACCTTAGGACATTGTTCTCATAACATAGATTTGTGTCCTCCTCCATTTGGTTATTCTTCCAAACATATGGAGAGTTTGTGTTGCCTCCTGCATCATGAACTTATGTCAATGTCATGCTGCCTGAGTCTCATCATCGTTCATGCTATTGTCCAAGGGAATTTTTACCCAACTTGAGTTGGCCTCTCTACATTTTGTCTCTTGACCTCATGCCCGACCTTCTTTAAATTCCAATCAAGTCCTTGTTCAAAATCAATGAAGTTCTATGCCTGATCACCGAGATCCTCTTGTTTGTTTCCTGATGAGCAGTGGAAGACCTCTGGGTAGTGAATTTGTACACTCACATTATAATCCTACCCGATTTATGAAGATCTTGAAGTTGTTGTTCGAGCTCTGAAGACCTCATCTCTAGCCATCAGGCATTGTTGGCTTCTTGAAGATAGATACTATACATGTATATCTTTGATTTTGAGATGTAGATCCATTGTGTATTTCTCGAGGCTACACTTTATATAATTATATGACATGGATATGTAGTGTATTTGATTGGTAGACATGATTAATTTCATCTCGAGCATGGGTATGCCTACCTCGGTGAGACAATTGTTATTTTGCAGATGGCACCTCCCGAACTCTAGTCCCGGGCTCACTCACTTCGTACGTTGGTAAATATTTGCAATGTATTTCAGCCATCATATTCTCTTATAACCTCACACATTAGGGGGCGTCTATTATAACCCTAATTTGCACCAGACATGCATACCTAGCAGCAAACAATCTTACTTACTATTTTTTCCAAGCCAATATTGAATAGCTCTTCTTAAAAACCAAATTTTTGAAGATGTACGTGCCCTGTACCACTACTTCCCACGTATTTACCCTAGTTGCACCACTACTTCATGGGTACATACGCTAGCTGCACCATTACAACTCGCGTATACTCACAAAAGTTGCAAAAAATAAAAAGTTGCAAGGGATTCGTTGAGATTACGGGCTATTGGGTGGTTTCCTAACCAATTGACCACCTATAGCCCATCACCCAATCGAATAACCTTATTTTTGTCATATAAAAGAGGTGTTGGGGTCTCATTCCAAGGAGAAACATAGCAACAGTGAAACTTTTCCCATTTTGCTTTCCCCCCTTGCCCTAAGAATTTGGAGCCACATTGTGCGTTTTGAGCCAGAATTCCTTATTCTTGCCCTTTTTCCTCATCGATAAGCCTATGCCCATTCTCTAGAGATAAGTATGAGAGAAGAAGGATATGTGGAAGCAGTTGGAGCTTGGTGAAGAGGAGCCCAGGATTGGGTTCAAGGAGGAGTCGTCGATCTCATTTTGTAAGTGAATTTGTGGGATTAATATAAAGAAGTACTTTTGTCATCCTGCCATATGATGTGTTTAATATTTATATTTGATTCACATTTTTTTATGACATATAACCCACTAATTCATATATAGAATGCTAACAATTATATTGAAACTGAAAAGTGAAAAAGGTGAAAAAGGTGACAAAGTTGAGAAAAAGTGTGTGGGGTTGATTATAGTTGCAATTTGAAAAGTTGTGGATTATGAAGAGGAAGAAGAAGGATAAAATAAGGAAATAAGGAAGGATGAGTGGTATAGAGTGTTGAAGAGATGAGTGAAGAAAATTCAAAAGATAAAGAAATCTAGCAATTGTTGATTTATCAACAATTGAGTAGGATTTGTTGGATCATGATTGTCATGGATGTCAAAGGATTGATGTCAAGGGATTGATTGATGGCAAAGAATGGATTGATCGATTGATGTCAAATGATTGATGTCAAAGGAACAATTTCTTGTCATAGCATACTAATGTAATATGTATTTTCCTTGATGGGAATAGAATGATGTCAAGTGGAATCATAATCATATGATGTCTTGCATAGCTGAAGATGGATCAATGAGTTTTCATTGATATATGATGAAGATGGATCAATGAGCTCTCATTGATATATGATGCATAGCTGAAGATAGATCAATGAGTTTTCATTGATATATGATGCATAGATGAAGATGGATCAATGAGTTTTTCATTGATATATGATGCATAGTTGGATTGATGTAAAGATGACTCATTATTGTCTTGATAAGGAGTATAAATGGATGAACTCCAAAGTGGTCCCCTTATGGTGAAATCCCTCATGGGAAGACACTTTGCGATTGAATTATCTTAGAAGTATGCTTAGAGAATTACTACTTAATTGTGGAATAATGACATGAAGATAAGTGAATTTGTTCGTGAAACTATCCAATATGTATAGTTCTTGTCATGCCATTTCTGGTGATATGTGGAACGTCACATAACTCCTCATGGTTTTAAAGTTATGGACTTACAAAGTTGGACGACCCTCATATGTTGGCTTGAAGCCCCAAAAGGTCAAAGAAGTCAAAGTTCTTGCAAAGAAGAAATTATTTAAAAGTAAAGTGAAAAAGTCAAAGAGGGCTATTTAGATAATAAAGTGAAGTAACAAAGTCAAAGAGTATTATTTAAATAATAAAGTGAAGTGACAAAGTCAAAGAGGATTATTTAAATAATAAAGTGAAGTGACAAAATCAAGGAGTATTATTTAAATAATAAAGTAAATGGAGAACTTTCTAATTATGAAAAGTGGTTATAAGAAGGTTAACCCTAAAATGAGGAAAATGGGTTAAGTGGTCAAGGGGCTATTGGATACATGGATAAGTGGAAAATTGGGCAAAGTTGGACATAGGTGACTATGTGGACAAAGTGGCTATGTAGACAAAGTGACCTAGAAGATGCTTTTAAGGAAGCTACTTGGAGAGTATAAATAAGAGGCAAGGGTATCTTGTAAAATAAATATCTTGAGCATGTATCGAAGATCTATTCAGAGAGAGAGAATATGGAGGATCTCATGGACACATCAAAGTTTCCATATGTCTGATATCTTAACGGTGAAAGTCTTGGAAGTTCAGAAACCTTAGTTTTTGAAGGAGTATGCGAGAAATAGTGGGACATAGAGCGTACATACGTGGGTTGTAGTGAGACAGAGTGTGTACATATGCGGGATGAAGGAGGACAAAGCATGTACAGTGAAGAAGTCATGAAGACTTGGATGTAAGCTAATGATCAAGTTCTTGAAGGTTGAAGCACGTTCCAGATCTGCACTCTATGGGCTCAGATATTCCATAGAAACTATGGTATGGTTACATGGTTGTCTTGGCGTATACTCTTGATTATTATTTGGTGAATGCCTGAGTCATTCTTGGTATGGCTGTTGTGATATGGTTGTGTTGGTTGATTGATAGAGTGAGCAATACTCTTATGATTCAGTACTAGTATGATTGTCATAGTATACTGATTGCTCATACATGATTAAGTAGCATTGATATTGTATGGTTGAGGAGCATGAGTAAGTTGTTGGAGAGATTATATGTGTTGTGATTTGGTCATGGTTCAGATTGGATAGTGGGAGATAGAAGTGAATGTGACTGAAGGATGCAAAGGATCTGAGTTCATCTTGAAGAGAAAACCCTAATAACCTTAGAAGTGATATGCATGATGTATTACAGACTGGTCACGTACATACGCGAGTTTTGCTACTAGCAGGGTGCATACATACACATGATGCACTACTGACAGGTCACATACCTGCTGAAAGATTGGTATCTGTTGAGGATTTATGCCTCTTCTTAGTTGATGTTGAATTGTGTAAGCTGAGACTTGCATTATAGAGCTAGTGCTCTTATATAATTGTACTCTATTTAGTTGTTGCTAATAACCCAAGGATTGTAGTCTGTAATAAAAAGAAAATAGTACATACATGTTGTGTTCTTTGTGTTCCTTGTGGTGATGACTTATTGATGATATATATTGCTGATATATGTTGTTGATGCATGTTCACATTTAACTGGTTATAAATGACAATAATAAGTGATGAATAAATGGTGATTACTAACTAAGGAGTTTTGTGAAAGGGAAGTTTAAAAAAGAGCCCCACACTCATTCTCACCCCCCTCTAAGTGTGGTCGGTGTGTCCAACAATTGGTATCAAAGTGGGCCTTCAATATAAGACATAACAAGCTTGGAGGAGATCCATGGACACACAAATGGATGATGAAGTTCCAATCCTTGATGAGGAAAATTATTCTACATGGAGAATAGAAATGAGAGTGCATTTGAAGGAAATGGGAGAGGGTATTTGGAAAGTAGCCATTGGTGGATCAATTTCCTTGAATAACAAGTCAAAGTTTGTAGCTCAAAGGGAAGGAAAAAAGAATGATATATTGGCTCTCAAGACCATTCTTAGTGGACTCTCAAGTTCTGTCAAAGAGAGCATAGGATAATGCGCTTCCGCCAAGGATCTATGGCTAAATCTAGAGGAGACGTACCAAGACAAAAAGGAATATCTTGAAGACAATTCCATCAAGATCAATGAAGGTAAAGAATCTCCAAAAAACCTCGATTGCAATATTTCAAAATGTGATGATGTTGAATATTTCTCTACAAGTGAAGAAGAAAATCTAGAAATAGTTTGTATAGAATCAAATGATAGTTATCCCATGGAAGAAGTAGAAGAAGAACTATCATAACTTCAAAAGAAAGTTGAGTGGGGTCTGTATGAATACAAATCTAGCCATTAGTATATAGACTATAGCTATATTTCCAACAACACCAAAACTTTTCTTAAAAAGAGTCAAAGTCATATCTTGAAATTGAAGGAAATGCTCAAAGAACAAGAAGAAAGTAAAAAGACTCAATTAGAAGAAAAAGAAGAAGAAATCAAAAGATGAAAAAATGAAATAGAAGAGAATAAGATGGTAGATGATGAGAGTAGAAAAAGTATTGAAATTATTGTCCATCTCAATACCCAAATTGAAGAAGCCAAAAGGGTATAGGAACTATTGAGGAATCAAATAGATGAAAAGGAAGAGTCATGTCATAAGTTGGAAGCTGAAGTTGTTGATATTATAAAGAAAGTAAAAAAGTCAAACAGTTTCTTGAATAGCTCAACAATCCCGAATGAGATCTTGGAAAGTCAAAGATCACCAAATGATAAATCAGTTATTGGATGCAAGAAAGAAGCTACACATGTTGAAGTTAGCACCTCAAAGAAGCTTGAGGTAAGTCCCTCACTCTCAAAGGATGGAAATAATGTTGCAAGTCAACCATGTACACAAGGCAAGGAAAGTTTCAAAAGAAAAAAGAAAGGAAGACATCAAGAAGCCATCTTTACACCTAAAATAAGAGAGATACCTTCAAGATGGACACCAACGCAAAGGTATGAAAATGTTTTTCATGGTCAATGTTACTCATGTAATGAATATGGTCACAAAGCTTTAGAATGCATATTTTATGCAAGGAAAGATAATGAAATATTTCATAACATGCTAAGGTGTTGGAGATGTAATCAAGTAGGACACATTGTTTTTCATTGTCACATCATAAGATACTATAGCTATAGTGTATTTGGTCACAAATCCCAAGACTGTTGGAACACAAGAAGAAATTCCATGATGAGGTTTTCATATAGCATGACTAGAAGAAGGCATGAAGTTAGGAAGGATGACATTTTTGAAAATATGGAATCTCAGAGCTCAAGTTCTGAGAAGCGGGGACACCTTCAGAAGAGGGTAAATAAGACTGAACAAACATAGTAGAATGGAAGCCTTAAGGGAAGCTTAAGTGTGTCATCTTCAGAAGCATATGCGGGTTACAGTTGTAACAATCGCGTACATATGCAGACTGACCTATGAATAGGTTGCGTACATACGCGAGCTGTCTGTGCAGCAAGCCGCACATATGTGGTAAAAGCCTTGGGAAAAGGGCTATGCACATGAATTGTAGCTTGGTATGATGATATAACTCTGTGTTGCAGGGTCTAACACGATTTGTTGTAGGGTCTGACATTGTTTACTACAAGTTTTCATCATTACTTGTTGACATACATAATTGATGTATGCAAGATGATGACATATGGTTGAGTGTTGAAAGACTATCTTGGATGCATGGTACTAACCCTTGAGTATGGATTGAGGCATTTTTTGTTCAAAAACAATGATGGTTGTGACACTGAAGTTATGGCACCTTGGTTATGAGACATATCATGATGATGCTAGCTAGAGATGTCATTGATCTATTGAGGCACACTTCTAGTACATATTGGATGCTTAGTATTTGTTGTAGTGAATGGATTTTGAGGCTGATCTGTTGAGGTACATGGTTGGAACATATTTGAGTTTCATTTATATATCTTACAATGTATTATTGGAGGCATACTTGTTGGATAACTTTGTGCATACATTTGGCATATGGATGGGCTACATATTGGGACATTTAGTTGGTGAGTTGATGTGAGGTGTATAGTTGGTCATGTTGTACGTCATTGAGGAGTCATAGCTTGATCTATATTTGATGCATGATTGTTACACTTCTAGTACATTGGTAGAAGAACCTACTAGCAGTTTGATTGGCACATGTTTTATGGTAGATTTGGCATACATGTATTGTAACAACCTTATAATACACATTTGCACACTTTTGCAACACAGAATACAAACAAAGCACCAGGTCAAGCCATCGAGGAGGAGCAATACCATACAACACACAACCCATTGTAAGAGCTGAGCCAAGGAAAACAATAGAACACCCATCCCAACCCTCAAGTGACAAGCCATGAGAAGGAGCTAATGGGGAAGTTTTATATTGCACTACTCATCGTGCTCCTTGTTGTATTGCAACGCCGCTCACTCTGCAAGAGTCTTGGAAACCCTATATTCCCAAGAGTAGTGGAAGGGCCCGATGCATTGAGTGCCAATTCAAGGAGAAAGGAAAGAGTCCACATGGAGCCAAAGCTCGTGCAGACCATAAGCCAAGCCAACACATAAACCATACACAGAGCCCAGCGCCAAACCCACTAGACCCTACCTTAACTCACAACACATATCACATATCAAATTCCAGCGCACACACACAAAGTGCCAAGGAGAATCCCAATGGAGGATTATGGTGAATGCACTATGCATCAACATGTCCCAGCAGCTTGTACAAAATAATTTCCGAAAACAACTACGCTTACAAAAAAAAAACAAATCTCTTACGAAAACAAGTTTAAAACAAAAAGAAAAAAAGAACGTTGTAATGGAACCCACAACCTACTGGTCAGAGAAGCCACGAGCCAGAAGAGGAAGCTCGCGAAGGAAGCTCGCAAGGGGCGACCACACCAACACCTCCTCTACACATAGGTTCTCTACCACCAGGAGCGTTATGCACAGTGGGAAAGAGGAGAGGAAGGAGGATTTGACGAAGTGGGGGTTGGGGGTGTAGGGTTTTGGGGGATGAGAGCTACACGTGGGCCTCATGCAAAGACCCACTGCAAGACTTTAATTTTTTTTTTTTAATTTTAATTATTTTAATTTTAATTTATTTATTTAATTGTATTTTAATTATTTTATTTTATATTTTAATTTATTCTTTTAAATTATTATCATTTAATTTAGTTTTAAACTTTAATTGTTTAAGTTATTATTTTCAGGATTAACTGCTTAGTGTAAGTCATTAATCTATGACCCATATTCATGAGTATTAATCACAACTGACCAATAATTCTCATGATTTGAATAGTCCACTTAGCACTCATTGCATCGGGTGATGCTCATAGGGGTGAAGAAATGGGATTGAAGCGAACGAAATGAATTGCATAGCATCAATCATCACTTCTGGGGCTTGCACCCGGTAACCAGGACTTCCCAGGTGAGCATCACCCGATGCAATGAGTGCTAAGTGGACTATTCAAATCATGAGAATTATTGGTCAGTTGCAATTAATACTTATGAATATGGGTCATAGATTAATGACTTACACTACGTAGTTAATCCTGAAAATAATATCTAATATATTGCACTACGGAAGCCCGTATATACTTTAATTGTTTAAATTTTAATTATTTAATAATAAAACAATATATATATATATATATATATATATATATATATATATATATATATATATATATATATATGCTTTAAAATAAAACTAGTTAATGTGAATAATCAAAGGTGATTAATTAATTGGATCGATTAATTAAATTAGCGATTAATTAAGTACATATTAATTAAGTGATTAAGTAGGATACCAACAATAATATTAATTTTCTGGATTAAATTAAATGGGTTGATTAAGGCGGCGGAAACTTAGGTTAAAGTTTAATCTAGATTTGTAGTTTTTAATAATTAATCAACATTATGTTAAAAAATCACATTAATTAGTTAAAAATGAAAAGTTTAAGGACTTAGACCATGATAAGGGTGAGGGGACTTCATGTGCGCTAAGAAAGTAAGTTAGAGAAATTGATGAGTGTGGTATAGTGCTAGTGTAGCTACCAAGGAGAGAGAGTCAGTAGTTTTCTTAGGTGAAGACATCGAGCCTAGATGTTTTAACCCTAACCTAGACACTTCCCCTAAAGAGAGTAACGTCTGTTTATAGACAAGTAAAAGAAACTTACACCTAACCCTATTTTTTCAAGTTTACGTTGTGAAAATGTGAATTGCCTTAGACTCTCCCTGATAAAATTTTGTTTCATGCAGATTCAATTATACAGGATGGTTATGACTGGAGGAAATTAGCGCAGGGGGGCATCATCGCAAGGACCGCCAACGCCGCCACCACCATCGCCTAAATTAGATCTCATTCTGTGCTCTTTGGAGGCCATAAATGAGACTTTAAAGGGGCGTCAGCCAACAGGGATCAAAGTGGAGCCCCCACCATCTAGAATGGGTAATCCTAAAGCGTCGAGGGATTCAGGAGGAGGGCCTCCACCCGAGGACATCACTAGAGAACTGTAGAAGATCAAACTTCCAGAGTTTGTCGGGGGTCATGCCATTGAACGAGTAGAGGCATGGTTGGAAGGAATGACATGATGTTTCACCTTAAGAGACTATGCTTCCACATCAAAGGTGAAAATAGTGATTTTCCAGTTGAGGGGCAGTGCCTTCAATTAGTGGGGCAACCTAGAGAGGCAGTTTCATCTTAACCCAGACACCGTCTCTTGGGAACTTTTTGAGGAAAGGTTTTGAAGGAAATATCTACCATCTTACTACAAGGAACAACAGGTGGGATCATTTCATTCTCTAGTACAAGGAAATAGGATCATGGAAGAGTATGAGATCAAGTTCATGAAATTGGTAAAATATGTTTCATACATGGATAATGATCAACGATAGGCGAAACACTTTGTCTATGGGTTAAACCCTACTATAAGGGCCATGGTACGGATGTGGAAACCGTTTTCAGTAGTGGAAGCAATTGAAAATGAACATTATGCTGAGGAACCCATGAGCTTAAACATAGGTATGCGATCAACCTTTCCACATCATCCTGGATTTGTGGGCAAGGCCCCTAGGATCTTCTCTAGGGGAGGGAGCTCTAGGCCACCTCCTTATGGTAATAGAGTCGCACCAAGGACAATTTCTACATGTATTTCAATGGCAGAAAGTGCAGCATCCCTCTCATCACTAACGATGTAGGCAGATCCACGACCTTCTTGGGGAGAAACTAGTAGGGGCAGGGGTTCAAGAGGAAGGAACTCATTTCAAAGATCATCACAAAGTAGTGTGCAGGTTCAATCTCGTGTTACATGTTGGGGATGTGGAGGACCCCATTACCATCGTGACTACCCAGAGTTGCAAGCAGGATTTTTACATAGAGAAGGAAATGCCCCGATGAGGAGAGAAAATTATAGCTAGAAGATTTATGCAGTAGTTAATAATCGCCAGGAAGAACATCAATCCACGGTGGTGGAGTCATCAGGTACACTAAATAATATCAATGTTAAAATTTTATTTGATTCTGGCGCTATAGATAGTTTCATTTCAACACCTGCATTAGAAAAGATTGGGTTGGCAGCCTACGAGCATGATGACTTTAAACAAGTTGAGATGGCTTCGGGGGAAAAACAAGCGGTACGACCAAGCATTAATAATTGTCTAGTAGACATAGGAGTGTGTACTACCAAGTTGAAGGTATACGTCACTTCTCTCGGGATGTATGACCTAATCATTGGAATGGATTGGTTAGAATCCCATCGAGCTATGATAGATTGTTTCGCAAAAAGGGTGATTTGTGTTGACGATGAAGGAAGGCCAGTAGAGATCCATGGTGTACGGAGAAAGGTGTCACTACACTTGATATCAACTATGAAGGTTAAGTGGTGCATGAGGCAAGGGTGTCTACTTTATGTAGTGGAAGCAGTGAATGAAAAGAAAGGACCCTCATTGGCTCAATACCCTGTATTGTCAGAATTTAAGGATGTTTTTCCAAACGAGTTGCCAGGGTTACCTCCTGAGAGGGAGCTTGATTTTACTATTGAGATAAAACCTGGTGCAAAACCAATTTCCAAGAATCTGTATAGGATGACAGTGCCATAACTTTGTGAGTTACAGATGAAATTGAAAGAGCTACTCGACTTAGGGATAATAAGGTCCAATGTTTCACCTTGGGGTGCACTAGTAATTTTTGTGAAGAAGAAGGATGGTTCCTTACGACTGTGTATAGATTACAGGGACTTGAACCATGCTACAGTGAAAAATAGGTACCCAATACCATGAATAGATGATCTCTTCGATCAGATGAAAGGAGAAACGGTATTCTCAAAAATTGATCTGTGATAAGGGTATCACCAGTTAAGGATTAAGGAGGACAATATTCCTAAAACTACCTTTCGAAGTCGGTTTGGGCATTACGAGTTCGTTGTAGTACCTTTCGGATTGAGCAATGCACCAGCAGTATTCATGAGCCTCATGAACGGTGTACTTTGAAAGTACTTGGACTTCTTTATACAAGTCTTTTCAGATGGTATCCTCATCTATTCCAAGGACGAAAGAGAACATGAGGAACACTTGCGAGTGGTGTTGTCCTTCCTTAGAGAGAACAAATTGTATAGGAAGTTGTCGAATTGTTCCTTATTCCCGAAAGAAATTCACTATTTAGGTCATATCATTTCCAGTGAAGGAATATCTGTGGACCCAGAAAAGGTAAAGGCCATTATGGAATGGCCAGTACCGAAAAATTTTCATGAGGTAAGAAGATTCATGGGGCTAGTAGGTTATTATCAAAGATTTGTGGAAGGGTTCTCTAAAATAGTGAAACCCATCACCACTTTGCAGCACAAAGGGGTCAGGTATGAATGGACAAAAGAATGTGATAGTGCATTCATCGAGCTTAAGAGGTTACTAACTAGTGCACCAATTCTACGAGTGTCAAATATGGAAAAGGACTTCACAGTCTATAATGATGCCTCGAATCAAGGGTTGGGGATCGTGCTAATGCAGGATGGAGCAGTGATAGTGTATTCATCCAGGAAGTTGAAGCAACATGAGGAGCTTTATGCTACTTATGATTTGGAGTTGGCAGCTGTAATGCTAGCTCTGAAACTTTGGAGGCACTATGTAGTGCGAAGAAACTTTAAGCTCAAAACGGACCATCAAAGTTTAAAACATATCTTCACTCAAAGGGATATGAATTCCAGGCAAAGGCGATGGAGTGAGTTTATGAGTGAGTATGATTTTGGTATTTCGTACATCAATGGAAAGGAAAATGTGGTCGTGGATTCCTTGAGTAGGAGACCACGTGTCTTCTCCTTGGTACCCTTAAAATTCAATCTAAGGGAACGTGTGTTGACGCAACTCCTTGGGGATAGTTGGTATTTAAAAGTTACTTCAAACCTCCAGAGTGGGAGACAATTAGATCCAAAGTATGAAGGATATAACCTGGAAGAAGATGGACTATTAAGATACTGAGGAAGGATGTACATCCCCAAAAGTGGGGATATTCAAAGCATTGTACTGAAGGAATCCCATAGAGCACTTTATTGTGCGTATCCGAGTGTGAAGAAAATGTATGCAGACAAGAGGAAGTTCCTCTTTTGGGTAGGCATGAAGCGCAATGTAGTCAATTTCGTCGCCAAGTGCCTAGAGTGTCAACAAGTGAAAGATGACCACCATCACCCGGTAGGTATCCTACAACCACATGATGTTCCTATGTCCAAGTGGGAAGTCATTTCTATGGATTTTGTTGTGGGGTTTCCACTCACATCTCATAGACACAATGCCATTCTTGTAATAGTTGATAAGTTAACCAAGAGTGCTCATTTTATTCTAGTTAGAGACACTTACAATGTCACTGATGTGGCATGCGTGTTTGTAAGTGAGGTCATCCATTTACATGGGATACCCAAGAAGATCATTTCAGATAGGGACTCCAGATTCACTTCTAGGTTTTGGACAAGTTTGCAATCGACGTTGGGGACTCAGTTAAACTTAAGCACATCTTATCATCCTGAAAGGGATGGGAAAACTGAGAGAGTAAATCAAGTCATGGAAGACATGCTTAAGATGTATGTTATGGATAATCAAACCCATTGGGAGAAGTACCTACCTTTGGTAGAATTCACCTACAATAACGGTTTTCATAGCTCCATCGGAATGCCACCCTACGAAGTGTTGTATGGAAGGCCATGCAAAACACCATTGAGTTGGGAAAGATTAGAAGATCATGTGATAGTTGGGCCATAATTGATTCAAGAGATGGAGGAACAGGTGATTCAGATTAGGAAGAGAATAAAGGAAGCACAGGATAGACATAAAAGTTATGCTGATGTACATAGGACTGACCGAAGTTATAAAGTGGGAGATTAGGTTTTCATCCATATCATGCCTAATAAGAGTACAAAGTTGTCACCTCAATTTATAGGATCGTTCAAAATCCAAGAGAAAAATGGACCCGTTGCCTATTGTCTCATACTTCCACCCCACTTGCATAAAACTCATAATGTTTTTCATGTATCTATTCTACATCATTATGTTGCTAACGAAACACATAAACTAAATTGGAAGGAATTGCAAGTATCGTATGTGGGAACCCTCACGGTAGAACCGTTACGCATATTGGATCATAGAGTCTGACAACTTAGGAACTATCTGGTAGACCAAGTTAAGGTCTAGTGGGACAAGTATAGTCCAGGATCTGCTACTTGGAAGGATGCTGAGACATTACAACGAAATTATCCCTCACTTTTTTTACCACCTTGAGAATATGTTTCTCGAAGGTTGGGTGTATGAAACACCACCTTTTGACTTAGACAACTAGGATTGCCTGAGGTATAATCACCTTTATTTTCTATTCACAGTGAAACTATTAATGATACACTTGAACTTTTAAGACGTATGAACCTTTATAAATGTTATTTGAATGATGATGGATATGATGTGACCTACTATGTGAATGTAAATTCTATGAATGTTTAAATGTTATTTGAATGATGATGGATATGATGCAACCTACTATGTGAATGAAAATTCTATAAATGTTTAAATGTCACTTACACGATGATGGATATGATGCAATCTATTATGTGAATGTGAAATCTATGAATGTTTAATGTTATGTGAATGATGATGGATATGATGCAATCTATTATGTGAATGTAAAATCTATGAATGGTTATATGCTAAATAATGAATTGTAAAGAAGTTAGGATAACATTTCTCTATTTAAACTTATGTTTTATAAGGCTCTATAGGAGAGACGTTACACATGCTTTTGAATTATGGGGACATTATGAGATCTATTTCTAACTTGAAAACTTTGATATTAAAGATTGTTGGTACGTGGATACCAAATTGAGATTATGGTTGTATGCAATTACATGATGATAATGCATAGATATGTATGAGTTTGTGTTATAGACTAATTTGCAAGTCATTGGGCTAATGAAATAGCCAAGAGATAATGGTAATGAAAGTGGATATCATGACCACCGACCGAGAAATAATATGGTATGAATCTTTGTATGTGAAATTATATTGGTTTGAATGCATTGCTATGATATGTTGACTAGTGCAGGATTTTAGGTGGTGAGATTGCCCAAAAAATGAATAAATGATGACAAAATTCCCAGCAACACGGTGCCATTGTATATTCCATTGCAGGGTGTGGACCCTAGTCCTATTAGGAGGGGTGGAGGCATTTCCCACCGTGTATCCTCTGAAACCTAGAGTCATGTGAGGACGTTGTTAGCTCACGCTCCCCTAGACGTGTGATGATCATTGTCAGTTGCTTGTTGGGGAAGCTTGGTCAAGATAGTGACACTTACGCTTACAAGTTCTATTTGGATTTAGGTCAATATAGTTCACACTCCAAGATAGTCTGACAGAGGAAGGATAGGAATGGAAGATGGAAGTAAGTTAGAGAGGAAGGATGAATAGAAATAGTTGAGAGTGTATGGAGAATTGCCTTATGGTGGAATTTATTGGTTTTCCTTCTGAAAAGAAAATGTTTGTATATTCATAATTACTTAACTAAACTACCATTGTCTAAATAAACATTGGTCAGCTAGATTATTGTAATTAATGGATTCTGCAAACATTTGACTGGTCTATTACCTTTTATAAAATGAATAGTCTTGTTGATTGGATTGGATGCATACATAAATTACTATAGAGGTGATATTTATTGTTATTAGTACATGCACGAGACTTGAATGTGCTAGCTACACATGCATTTCTTGCACATATACACTAGTATGTATGAGTTTTCTTGGCTTACTTACTGATAATGTTGTTTATTGGATATGAATGTGTGAACCATGTGTCATTTCTCTTGTATCATAAAATACTTTAACGTCAGGACAAAGTTTCTTGAAGGGTGGGTGTATGTAACAACCCTAATTAATTAATTAATTGTCATAATTAAATATTTGTTTAATGTATATTAGTTTAATTAATTAATTAATTAATTATCATGATTAAATATTGCTTAAGGAATATTGGTTTAATAAATTAATAATTTTCATTTTTGAGACTTAATGAAAAGGGGATGAGGTGGTTGAGACTTAATGGAGGGATAAGGTGGTTGAGACTTAATGGGGGATAAGGAGGTGAATAATGAGGAAGGGAGGATAAGACAGGCAGGAAACACTCGGGAAGGGGTCTTCTTGGGTTTTTGGGTAAGATTTTCATATGAGAAAAAGAAAGGTGAACAAAGGGAGTTGGAGGTTGGATCTGTATTGTTCGATTACAGGCTTTTCTTGAGGAGCTTGCTGGAGGACTATCATAGGGGGCACCTGTTGCTGAGAGTTTTGGGCTCGGGGGCCAAGAAACCGTAAGGAATTCTGGAGCTAGGGATCCATATAGGTTGTTCCTAGCTAGCTGGGAAGTTAGTTAGTTTTGGGCAGAGCTTCAGCTTCAACTTGGACAGACAGATTTGGGGAACAACATCACTCGAGAGGTATTTATTTTCATTATTATGGCATGTTCATTATCGTTATGATGGTTCATTATTTTACTATGCTGTATATGTTATTCAATATGTTATTTATATCATGCTGCTCATTTTGAATTTTGTTGAATCATGAATTGTTATCTTGCTGAATATGTAGAACCGAAAAGAAATTATGATAGGAATTCTATGTTTAAATTTATGTTTTTATTAGGCTCTATTTATATAGGCCTTACATGTACGATGACAGATCTTGATTGTGGCTCATCTTGTTGTGGTATTGGTTCATGGTTGATGTACTTTCTTGGTACAAGTGGTGATACCTGATTAGTGCAATGTTGATGCACTTATAGATGGTATATGCATGTGGATGATCGTACTTGGCCAAAAGTACACCATTGATATTACTTGTCTAGCATATACTTTGGTACATAGCATATGGGATGAGAGACTTGAGACACTTGATTGATTGAGTTACATGATTGTGACACTTGCTTCATGGAGGAGGCATATCATGAGTGACATGACACTTGTTTGCGACACACAGTTTGCATGCTGGTAGAAGCATATGGTTGATACACTCCATTGATGATATCTTTTGGCATACTCTATGGTATTGATGTACATGGATGTTGTGCATGGTGGGCACACAATTTAGTACATGATGTACTTGGCTGATGTTTGTTCATGTTTCTCTATTTCATTGTTGACATATCTTTTTCTTCATGATGTATGGTATGGCACGAGTTGATACATGGATAGGTCCAAGGATCGTTATAAAAAGAGAGGTTGATCTATGTTCTGGTTGAGCAGTAGCATATACAGTGGAAGCAAATTGCAGTGGTAGTATATTGTTTATGTTGCAGATAAGATAGGGGAAGACATACCCATAGGGGGAGTCATTCTTCCTCCCATGATTCCAAGAGGAGAGATTTATCAAATGCAAAGATAAACACTTGGAAAAAGATCCATATACTTGGAGATAGAGCACTTAGCATGGTCCCAGGGGGAGAATTGGTCGCAAAGATGCAGGCATAGTTCCAGGGGGAGCATGAGTGATATGACTTCAGCATTACATCAGAGTGATATCCCTTGCTCAAAAGGGGAGAGATTATTCAGAGGAAGATCAAAGGCATTGAGGCAGGGGGAGAATCCCCAATGAGAGTTCAAGCAGGGGGAGTAGCCCCAAAGAGAGAACTACCCTTTTCCATTGATCTCAAAGGGGGAGAGATAGTCACATTGATGTGATTGAGATGACTATTGATGTACAAAAATGCCTTGTCTACATGTTTCCATCAATGATTGGTGTTGACATCAATGTTGGTATTGCCATCAATGCCAAAGGGGGAGATTGTTGGATCATGATTGTAATTGATGTGAAATGATTGGTATCAAAGGATTGATGTCAAGAGATTTATTGATGCCAAAGGATTGATTGATTGATTGATGTCAGAGGAACAATGTCTTGTCATATATTACTAATGTAATATGTATTGTCCTTGATGGCAATGGAATGATGTCAAGTGGAATCATAATCATATGATGTCTTGCATAGATGAATATGGATCAATGAGTTGTCATTGATATATGATGCATAGATGAAGATAGATCAATGATTTGTCATTGATATATGATGCATAGATGAAGATGGATCAATGAGTTTTTCATTGATATATGATGCATAGTTGGATTGATGTAAAGATGACTCATTATTGTCTTGATAAGGAGTACAAATGGATGAACTCCAAAGTGGTCCTCTTATGGTGAAAGACGTCACGGGAATATACTTTGTAGTTAAGTGTCTTATCATGGTTGATAGGAAGTACAAATGGATGAATTCCAAAGTGGCCCCCTTATGGTGAAAGCCCTCACGGGAAGACACTTTGCGATTGAATTATCCTATAAGTATGGTTAGAGAACGCATACTTAATTATGTAATAATGAGATGAAGATCATTGAATTTGTCAGTGAAACTGTCCTATACGGATAATGCTTGTCATGCCATTTCCGGTGATATGTGGAACGTCACATAACTCCTCACGGTTTGAAAGTTATGGCCTTACGAAGTTGGAGGACCCTCATATGTTGGCTTGAAGTCCCAAAAGGTCAAAGAAGTCAAAGTGTTGGCAAAGAAGAAATTATTTAAAAGTAAAGTGACAAAGTCAAAGAGGATTATTTAGATAATATAGTGTAGTAACAAAGTCAAATAAGATTATTTAAATAATAAAGTGAAGTGCCAAAGTCAAAGAGGATTATTTAAATAATAAAGTGAAGTGACAAAGTCAAGGAGGATTATTTAAATAATAAATTAAATGGAGAACATTCTAATTATGGAAAGTGGTTATAAGAAGGTTAACCCTAAAATGAGGAAAATCGATTAAGTGGTCAAGTGGCTATTGGATACATGGAAAAGTGGCAAATTGGACAAAGTTGGACATAAGTGACTATGTGGACAAAGTGACCTAGAAGATGCTTCTAAGGAAGCTACTTGGAGAGTATAAATAAGAGGCAAGGGTCTCTTGTGAAATAAATCTCTTGAGCATGTATTGAAGATCTATTGTGAGAGAGAGAGAGTCTAGAGGATCTCTTAGACGCATCAAAGTTTCTGTATGTCTGAGATGTTTACGATGAAAGTTTTTGAAGTTCAGAATGTTAGAAAAAATAGGACCACGTATCAATAAAATAAAACAAATGCAGAAACAAAACACAAAAGATACACAATACAAGAGAGACAGATTTACGTGGTTCACCCAGTGTGGGCTACGTCCACCAGAGAAATTTCCAGGTCCTTCCTTTATTATTATCCAGCAAATTAAGGGATACAACCTACAACAAAACCTGTTGTAACTTCCTCTTCTTTCTCTCACAGTCTCCTCTCTCATAATACAGTACTCGCTATAATGGATATTCCGCAATACATTTCCCTCATAATAGAGGGTTGCCTTCTAGGGAAAAAAACCCTAACATAATTTCTACCGTTAGATCTGTGACCTTATAATGAATGGTCCAGATTTACAATGAAATTACAATATACATTTACAAGGCAATTTTTCCTTCGGGGGCTTCACCCCCAAACCCCCCAACTAGGGGGATAGGTCCCCCGAACCCCACAGAGGGGGTATCCCTCCATTTGCACTCCCCCACATGGAAGACTGTACATACGTATGGGGTGTAAAGTCTTCATGGGGTATAAACATGGCTGAAAGCAAGGACCTCTTAATCAAGAACATACTCAAGCTCCACAACCAACACAGAAACCCGAGTTTCTGAAGGAGTACGTGAGAAACAATGGGACAACAAGCATACATATGTGGGCTACAGTGAGATAGAGCGCATACATATGCAGGCTGAAGGAGGACAGAGCATGTACAGTGAAGAAGTCATGAAGACTTGGATGTGAGATGATGATTAGGTTCTTGAAGGCTGAAGCAGGTTCCAAATCTGCACTCTATGGGTTCAAATCTACCATAGAAACTCTGGTATGGTTACATGGTTGTCTTGATGGATACTATTGCTTATTGTTTGGTGAATGCATGAGACATTCTTGGTATGGTTGTTGTGATATGGTTGTGTTGGTTGATTGATAGAGTGAGCAACACTCATATGATTCAATACATATATGATTGTCATAGTATATCGATTGTGCATACATGATTAAGTAGCATTGATATTTTATGGTTTGGGAGCATGAGTAAGTTGTTGGAGAGCTTGGATGTGTTGTTATTTGGTTATGGTTCAGATTGGACAGTGAGAGATAGAAGTGAATGTGATTAAAGATTGCAAAGGATCTGAGCTCATCTTGAAGAGAAAACCCTAATAAACTCAAAAGTGATACGGAGGTTGTAATACAAACTGGCCACATACATACGTGAGTTGTACTACTGGTAGGGCACATACATATGCATGCTGGACTACTGACAGGTCGCGTACCTATTAATAGATTGGTATCTATTGAGGATTTATGCCTATGTTCAGTTGATGTTGAGTTGTGTAAGTTGAGTCTTGCATTATAGAGCTGGTGCTCTTGTAGAGTTGTACTCTATTCAGTTGTTGTTGATAACCCAAGGATTGTAGTCTGTAATAAAAATAAAATTGTACATACATCTTGTGTTCTTTGTGTTCCTTGTGGTGATGACTTATTGTTGATATATGTTGTTGATGCATGTTCACATTTAACTGGTTATAAATGACAGTAATAAGTAATGAATAAATGGTGATTTCTAACTAAGGAGTTTTATGAAAGGGAAGTTTGAAAAAGATCCCCACACTCATTCACCCCTCACCCCCCGACCCTCCTTTCTAAGTGTGGTCGATGTGTCCAACATGATTCTTACAATTTTGTAATGGATATTCTTCAGAAACCAAAAAATCAAGTTTTATTGTTTAGTTTTTTATTTGTGAAGTTTCCATATCCAACCTCATTAAGCTTCATTTATAACTATGTACTTGCAGGAAAGAGTGTTTTCTTGTTCTCCAACAAACATAAATCTACATCATCCAATTGAATCTTTGCAAGTTGGAATTATGCCATCAAGCTATGAATCCAAGAATATTTTTTTTTATGTCCCCCATGCTTGCAAACTTAGGAATTGAAATACCAAGGGAAACCATGGGGACAAGGGGCACTGGTGGTGATTACATCATAGTTTAAATAAGGGAATCATTTATTGTAGCGAAGTGTGTTGTGGTCTTAGGAGAGTCCTCGTTGGGTGCTATTGTTGAGATTTGTGGTAGAATTGTGACATCAACAACAATTATCTAGTCCAAATTTCCACATTGATTATGTATCAACAACAATATTCTAGTCCAGGTTTTGTGAATCACTATTCCCATTGTGCCATCAACAACATGTGAAGATGAACCTGTCCATAGGAATGTCCATAGGAATATGAGGAAGAAACCTTCAATAGCATGTCAACATAAGCTATAAGTGCCAAGATGACATTTGACCTTGCCATGCTCAATAAAAGACAAATCGCCTCGGAGACCAATCGATCGAGGATTACGTTCAGATATGGACTACAACACTCTCGGGGGTACCGTTGAGGTCAACTACCTCGCTTTGTATGATGAAGTCAGTCTACCAAACAAAAGTATACCCTTATCTCACCAAATCCAAACGATGTAAACATTGAATTCAAAACTAGACCACAATCCAACTCTACGTGGAACGACCATCAGTGTTGTAAGAACTACTCTTTACCATCATTATTATATGGACAATTTTCATACTTCACTATCGTGTGCAGCCATGCTTGAAACGAACAAAGTGCCAACCTTTACTTCGTAGTATATTTACTTTATTAATTTTTGGAAGTGTTCCACTTAGGGAAACTCTGATTTGCAGCGAAATCAATGCAACCCTTTGTTCTATATTTCATTCTGAATCATAGATAATAAAATCCATGTTTGCTCCTTTGTGAGTGAGCTGCTCTTCTAAGAGTTGTTTCAATGGCAAATAAGATAACCCAATCACTAGTTTTTAGGAAGATAAGGAGCAAGTAAGGGTTGACAATGCCCACAAGCCAATAAAAAATGGGATAAGATAAAGAAATCGTTAAGGTCCATGCTGGTTATAGAGATATGGATTAGAAACCTTTTCACTTATTATATAATTGTTAAATTATTATTTTTTGTGATCGTTGATTAAATCCATTTTCATTGATAAATTTAAGGGTTGGTGTAAGTTAATGTTTCCATCTTATGACACATTAATTGCAATGGAAGTTTGGAGAAACAACAATTTATTGACTAGGAAGAACTATTAGAGGTACATGCACGACTTATTAAAATGTGATGTGAAAATATAAAACATAAAAAATTGAATTAATGTTTAGAATATATAACTTTTATTATAAAAAATTAGTATACCTAAAAAAATCCATGTTATAATATTAGTATGTTACCTTTTCACTAAAATATAATGTATATTTTCATGTTAAGATGTTAATTTAGTAGATCTAAAAGTCGGAATTTCTTGAAACAAATTTTTACATTATAGATAATATTAAGTTCTTGTGTGTCACTATTTTTACCCAATTCCTTTAAAATCTCCCAGTATCGACGCCAAAAATGTCAGGCGATTTATATGTCTAAATCATGAACTACATTTAATTATCAATTTGGGAGTTAGTAAACTTGTGAAATGAAAAAACAATGTGCAGAATTAGATTATTTGCAGCATGATCTACATAAAATACTGATGGAAAATAAAAGAAAATAAGTGAATTTAACTGTGGAAATAAAACACACTTACATGAAATTAAAAGTTAACTCAACCACTCTTGGTGAGGATCATGTACTTGGGCATTGATCTTACTACTGGAATCTTGTTGTCACCAAGTTATCCCTTTGTTAATCTCATACTTTACAACTTTCCAAAGATCACCATTCCATTGTTGGCAAATTAAGAAACATGTCACACTTGCATGAAAATAAATTATACTTGTAAAAATAAATAAATTGAATTAAAAGACATGTAGCACTAAGCAGTGTCCTTCTCTGTTGTCACAGGCTCTTGCTTTGGTAGAATAGAATGTGACTACTAATATAAAAATTAAATAAAGTAATCTAATTTCAAATTACATGAATTATAAAACTACAACTTATAGTCAAACAAGAATCATATAACTACAACATATATGGACACAATATCTCATAAAATGTAGTTTATTCCACCATAGTCTCTACATGTGCTCCAAGAATCCTCCCTTTGGAATGGAGAAGACACTCTTATTTATACAAAAACCAAGATAATCAATAATAAAGTTAGATCCACAAATCCTCATGTGGTTATGTTAAGAACCAAAGACTGAATACAAAAGCATCACAATAGATATACAAGAACAATATGCAAAATCTTCTTTATTACTATCAAACCCTTAGGGTAGGGCAACACCATACAATGGATCCTATTATGGAAGGGATCCTCTCCTGTTCACTTGCCTCTTCGAGGGGGCATCCTCCTATTGAGCTACCGCTCCAAATACAATATTTTTCTTCATGTCTCATTACATTGCTTGAATCCCTTTATATAGTGCTACCATCAACTAAGAACATTCTAGAGGAGGAATCTTCTAGAAGTAGAACCTTCTAAGAAGTCCTCTTACATTTATTATATCTAATTACTCATTTATTATATCTAACTACCATAGTGGGCCTTATTTAATAATATAGTGGACCTACTCCACCTTACATTGAATGACCTCCACTATTATCACTATGGGCCCTCTGGCCCTCCCCACTACCTCTCTAGCTACCTTACAGGTTACAACAATTTGTTAATAACTCACAAGTAATATCTCTAAAATTCTTCCGACAAATCTCTCTAGAATATTTGATAACAACTCTTCCATGATTTTTCTCCATCCAAGATACTTCATTAATGATCCCAAATCCATATAAAATCTTCAATAGGTGAAGAGGAAATTCTAATTTGACCATACATATTTGAAGACGATGGTAAAATCTATGTTGCTACCATATTTCTTGTTCTTGTAGCCACTGACAGTAGATGACAAATTGATGATAACTCTCAAAATACATACATCACAAAAACCCATTTTGTGGATCATCAGATATGGATTGGTTATGGTATTTTCCTGTCACCTTAAACAACCAACAAACTAACCCAAATTTCCAAGATAAGTGAAAGCATGTTATTTTTCTAACATTTAATCATAAATTCACTTAAAATACTAAAATAAACGCATTGGAAAATATTGAGCCTAATCCCACATGTAAGCATTATATTGGAATCAAACAAAGTTATGGGTAAGCAAGAAGGGGATTAAAAAGTTAAATGAAAGGTTGTGAAAAGATGGTGAAAAGATGACGCGGAAAATTTATGAATGCTTTTCTTAAAGCTTTTGGAGCATAAAAATAAAACTCTAAAGTAAACCATGTAATTCTTTACTTTTTTTTTAAGGTAACATAAACCAATGTTAGTCTTAGTTTACATTAATAACCACCATTATCATCATTAGGTGCCCACATTAAATCTCAATATTATAATATTTATAACAACATCAAAATTTCTAACATTTTAACTCATAAAATTATGGAGATTTATGAAAGCTTATCTCGTTTATTTTTTAGTATATAAATACAATTTTAAAACAATCCAAGTAATTACTTACCCTTTTTTTGTTAAGAGTCTATAAACAAAAGTTACTCTTAGTGTATGTTAAAGTTGGTCTTAGTCTTAACCTTAATACAAAATGTGCCAAAAAAACTTAGTGTTTTTGGATAATTAATTATTAAAATGTTTTTTAAAGAGTTTAAATATGATTTTTGTGGTTTATATTGGTTGAATTAACCATTTAACCTTTTAGTTTTTAGTAATTTTCATAGGTAAAAGAAAATAAAATATAAAACTTCCATTCGTGAAGGATGAGGCAGGTTTGAACTTTGCATTGTTTGGTAGTGACGTGATTCGAGTTGTAATTATGTTTTACTAAATGAGATTGCAATTCACATCTTTGTGCGTTATGTGCATTGATGCAACCATTAAAATGTTCTGTTGTCAACCAAAATTGGACAATCTTCAATGTTGTAGACATCATGGGCATGGCAGATGGTAGGGACATGACAAACTCAAGCTGTTTGTGGGATTCCTAAATGTGCTTGTGGGTTTTCAAATTAAGTTTTAACAAATTAAAATGTTCTGTTGTCAACCAAAATTGGACAATCTTCAATGTTGTAGACATCATGGGCATGGCAGATGGTAGGGACATGACAAACTCAAGTTGTTTGTGGGATTCCTAAATGTGCTTGTGGGTTTTCAAATTAAGTTTTAACAAATTAAAATGTTCTGTTGTCAACCAAAATTGGACAATCTTCAATGTTGTAGACATCATGGGCATGGCAGATGGTAGGGACATGACAAACTCAAGCTGTTTGTGGGATTCCTAAATGTGCTTGTGGGTTTTCAAATTAAGTTTTAACAAGCGATGGAAAGCATTCAAAAAGCTAAGAAATAGCATACAATGAAGGATCTATGTTTAGTTGTAGGATGTTTTTCGGAGGGTTTTCTTTTCATGGGTTCTTGTAGAAAAGGGCTCATGTTTTGTTGTAGAATTTTTTAAAGGGTTTTTTTTTTTTTATGGTATTTGAGGAATCTTAAGGAAATAATGCATTTGGTTTTCTATTTTTATTGGAGGAAATTTACTTCATTTTTTCTTATAGGTCTTATTAGGATGAATTTGGAAGGAAATATGTCAAAAAGTGATTTGTCTTGAAATGAGTCATTTGTTGAATTTGTGAGAGAACACAGTTATGCAAATGTTTGCTAAATCTTAAAGGGAAGGGTCCATGTTCTATTGTAGAAAAAAGTGTTTTCTTTTCATGGGTTCTTGTATTTAAGGTAGTTTAAGGACAATTTAAGGAATGAATCCATTTGGGTATTTCTTTTTATTGTAGTAAATTTATTTGAGTTCTTCTTCTAGGTCATAGTACGTTGAGTTTGGAAGGAATATGTGAAGTGGTAGTTTTGTTGAGGTGGGTCATTTGTTTTGTTGAATTTGTGAGAGGCCATGGCTATGAAGGTTTTTGATCAAGCAATTGCATATGAGCAAGTTAGTAGTTCCAATCACATTGGAGTTAATTGAAAGAAGGATGAAGTCGAGGCACACAAATAATGGTTTGGTATAAACTTTTGGTGCATAAGCAATTGCATCTCCTCCAAAACTAAACTAGATTTCTCCATCAACAACACTGCAATTCATTTTGGAGTCCACATCTCCTTGAAAATTAGTTGCAATGTTCCCGATATGGGACTTGGGTCTTTCTCTTGAAAAATCCTCTATAGTCCCATGAGTTTATCTTAAGAAATTATTTCATCTATTGCAACGAACTAGTTGTAAGCTCTAGAGAAAGGTTTCTTACATTTGAATAGACTCAATTTTATTTTGAAGGATCCATGTTCATCTTAAAGTGTAGAAACATTGACAAATCTTACTAATTCTTAGAATATTTCTTATTCTTAGAATACTAAATATAGAATATTTGGCTATATTTTTGTAAAAATATTTGAATTTCTAAGGATTTTATATAGTTTGTAGAAACTTTTGGTGAGTTTTAGAGTAAAATAATTTTATCTTATAGAAATTCGGCAAATCATTCTAGAAAAGATCAGAAATTGGTGATTCTTTTTTGGAAAAGCATGTAAAATTAATTCCGCTCATTGACTCCACTATTAAAGATCTATCCTATGCATTGTTGAACAACTCCCCCAATGGATCCCTAATGAAGCTTGTATGTTATATGCAATTCACAAAATGGAGGTTGAATATGAATCAACACGAATGGTCGATATTGTTTGTTAAAAACTGGTGGGTTGAAAACCTAGGGTCTCTTAACTTGTTTGAGAAGTCATTTTACGCTCCATTTCTAAAAAACTAGATGGTCACAAGTAGATGAAATAATTGATATTAAATAGAGATTGCATCCAATACCATCAGAGTTAGGCTAGTTATAAGTTGGGCCAATTGCACAATCTAAGGCTATTTCTCTTATTTGAAAATTTTCTTAATGGATCAATCCCTATGAACATTTTACAACTACAAAATCCAAGGAGGTTCTTTTATATAAGAACAATTTCATGGAATACATACCAGTAGTGGTTAACAACCTCAAGCATATCAAAAGATTGAATCTATACCAGAACCATCTCTTAGGACTATGGTACATATAGATTGAAGTGAGCTTATGAAAATCAGATTAACCTCAAAGCAACTCAATGGCACAATACCCAACCTCAAAGATATAAAAAAAAATGAATCTATATTAAAACCATCTCTTAGGACTACGGTAGATATAGATTAAAGCGAGCTTATGAAAATCAAATTAACCTAAAATCAACTCAATGGCACAATACCCACCATGAGATGTAATGCAGACAAGGTGGAGGTTTTTGGTATCAAAAACACTATGTTTCAAGGAACTATTTCCTCCCAAATTAAACACTACCCTGATGTGAAACAATAATATGCAATAATATGCATGGTGTTATCCTAAATCTTTTTAGTTTAAATCCTTATTTGATATTTCTTACTTGGACATGAGCAACAATCATGTGGAAGGAGCAATCCCTCAAACCTTGAAAAATGTAAGAGTGTGAGGCATATACACCTTTCCATTAATAATTTGTTGAAATTGCCTCAATGATCCTTTTACTTCTAGAGTTTGGTGTTTGCAAACAAGTTCAATTGACTTGCTTTTCAACTTCACTTTATATGTTTGAATCATTCCACCATACCAAATTATAAACATATCTCACCCAATCCAAATATGATGTAGACTTTGAATTCAAAACTAGACAACGACAGAGCTACTCTTTATTACTATTATTATATACTAGCACAGCCACATAATTGTCGCTGATCAACGCTGAAAGGTTGATAAGATGAAAAGAATCTTTAAAAGAATATATTAAATTTTATTATTGATAAACAAATAAACGGTTGAGCTTCATTTATCTCGTGTTAATATTTGAATTTCTATTAATCACTTACGTGGCAATCAGTTAGCTATCAAAGTAATTTTTAAATATGATTTGGTAAATGTAAAAAAGTAAACACATAAACGGATGTCTTTATAATAGCTAGGAAGTTAATGATTGAAATCACATCCATTTATTTTGTGTAACTACTAAGAATATTCCAGCCATATTTAACCCTGTCCATAAAAAACTTATTAAGCACTAAACCCCTATTAAATCTGCCCATTGTCAGTAGGTGTACACCTTTCGGCGTAATTATTATAAGGACAAATTGCATACGTCGCTATCGTGCGCAGCCATGCTTGAAAAGAACAAAATGCCAACTTTGACTTCGTAGTATATTTACTTTTGACTTTTTAAAGTTTTCCACTTAAGGACACTCTGATTAGTATATCTGCTTTTGACTTTTTAAAGTTTTCCACTTACCGACACTCGGATTAGTATATTGACTTAACTCTGATTAGTATATCTGCTTTTGACTTTTTGAAGTTTTCCACTTACGGACACTCGGATTAGTATATTGACTTTTGACTTTTTAAAGTTTCCCACTTACGGAAACTCGGATTTGCAGGGAAATCAACGCAACCCATTGCGCTGTATTTCGACCGAGTCGTAGATAATAAAATCCATGTTTGTTCCTGTGTCAATGAGCTGCTCTTCTCAAAATTTTCGATGGGAAATAAGATAATTCTATTAGTGTTTTTTTGGAATATCAGGAGCAAATATTAACAAGAGTCCTTGCCATTAATTCTATTTCTATTGCATGACATTGTAGTCCCTGCCAAGTTAGGTAAGATAGTGATGTATACTATATGTCAACGTCAGAGTTATTTCAATGCCAACTAATTAGTTAGTGGCCACAAATAGAGTCTGTAATCTCTTCTTGGCACAACTCAAGGTGCCTCAGGTAAGATAGTGATGTGCTCTATATGCCAACGCGAGAGCTATTTCAATGCCAACTAACCAGCTAGTGGCCATGAATAGAGTCTGTAATCTCTTCTTATCTCTTCCTCACACAACCCAAAGTGTTGGTATGAGAAAACATGAATTTACACCCTGGATACTTTGGAAAATTGTTTAAATTTATAGTCAAACTGCTTAATCAATGGAATTAATGTCAAATCAATAGCAAACTCATTGTAAGATATTTCAATGTATTATTAGCTAAAATCTATTTTAACTTATCTCAAATATTTCATATATAAATTTAAGCTTCACCATCTTAAAACTATAATGTCAAATCCAAAATTACAAAATTAAATAAGTTCTAAATAAGATATTTCAATGTATTATTACCTAAAATCTATTTTAACTTTAAATTTATTAATTATATAAATACATCAAATTTAATAAATATAAAAATATCAAATTTATTTAAATTTATTAACTATATTAATATATCACAAATTTATTCAAGATACAACTTTTTTTGAATTTTGATGGAAAGACATGGAATTTATTCTCCATCAGTTCAATGTTATTCTCTTTCTTTTTGACTGAAAGGGAATAACATTGAACTGATGGAGAATCTATTTTAATATATGTCAAAAAAAAAATCTATATAGAATCTGCCTAGGAGCCCAAGGGGTGCGAGACATTCATTTTCTAGGAGTGCAAACAACATTTCATGACATATCTATTTTTTTTGGTGTTGTCTAAACATTTGAATTTTTGAATTTTTTCATCAGAATCTTGCAAAATAGATTTTGGTGAAATATCCATTTTTTGTTATTTAAATTGCATTTCACTAAAATCTGGAGTTTTAACAATTTTTGGTTCCATTTGAGTAAAAATTGATCCTCTTAGTAGTATGTAGTTGTCTTGCTTACACAACTAGATAATTGTCTTGCTTACACAACAGGGTAACAAATGTTAGCTTAATATATGATGGACTTTGTGTGTGAATTTATGTGATATAATGAGGTTCTAAAAGTGGAAATAAAGATAAAAAAAAATGCATGTATGGTTTTAATGTGATTAGAATTAGCACACATGATTTGCATGACATGCACATACTATTTGTTTGAACAAGTTTGGAAACACTGAGCCTAAACAACATTGTTTATTTGTGATGGAACTTTAGAAACAATGACATTAATGTTTATCATGTTGGTGTTAAAATAAATAAATGTGTGTGTTGTAATATCTTGGTTTCGACCATGGAATTATAATATGTTAAATCACATAGTATTGGTATGAAGTTGTGTATGTGATGGGATTCAAGCAATTTGGGTTCAATTATATTGATCTTACATTTTATAAATGTGATATACATTGTAAATATCCCTAGTGCAAAGTTCAAGGCCAAGACTTAACTAGTGAATGTGTAGGAGTCACAATAACGGACTACGATTGTGGTGTGGTTTTTATATGTTTCCATATTGTGTTTATAATTATGTAAAAGCATGAATAAAAAGGAAATGCATACCACAAGAGGGGAATAGGAAAGGGGATACATGGGTAATTTGACATTGTCTTTCTCCTTATGGAAAGTAATACCCTTTCTTTCCCATTCTTTGTTACAAGTTTTCCCATCAATCGTTCACTTGTGCATGTGTGTGTACCAAGAAGAAGTTGGCATATTGTTGGGAAGAGTCTAAAACTCATGCAAGAAAATGTTTATCCTTGTCTTTTCTTGCGTTATTGATTCATCCATGGAGAAGGGGAGGAGTCATGCACCTCGACCAGTTTTCTTCTCACGTGTTATGGGTATACTTTCACATGGAATTTATGGTTTTTATGACTGCAAATGGTAATATAATCATAGGTACTTGTGGCTAATAAAATTCTTTAGAAGTTGGGGATGTGTTGTTTAAAATATGAGAGGAAATGGAATGGTTATGATTGTATGATGGCTACAATGTCCATAATTTTTGAAGCAAACACCATCAAAACTATATCCTTTTTGTTGCTATTGATTGACTACTTTTTGGCCAAGAGTTCTCTCCCAAGTTATTCAAAAAACATAACTAATAGTTGGACTCTTTATGGATGCATTGAAGACTACTAGAATGGAAGAAGATCCCAAAGGCACTGTTGAGCAATGAAAGGGAAGATGTTCCTTGTGTTATATAAAACAGTGTAAAAGAATGTCATCGTTGTTTGTTGTAAAGATGAGGGATAGAGTTCCCTATAGTGAGTATATTGGATAAGCATGAGAACAATGGGTTGGGTTGAGTGATATTAGATCCCTTGGGAGCTTCATTTTCCTTGTTGTATCATGGTATGACTTCGGGTTGGAATCCATAGATAATTCCTATGGTTGAGTGCTAAAACATTTCTCACAAAGAAATTTACTAGACTTGGCTTAAATTACAGATAAATATTCATATCTAACTTTTTATGGAATTCTCTCTTTATTGTATTATCCCATGAATTCAATGTGTAATGAGTGGATTTGAAATATGCATTGTTGTTTTTGTCATTGTTTTATATTGCATATGAATTTGAAAATATATTGTTATTAAATGTATAAATTAACTTCGTAAATGATCGAGAAAGACATATTGGGATGTTACATGTGTAAAAATGATTAATAAAATTAAATTAAACTACACATACATGAAAATACTAATATAGTGTAGAAACTATTTATGAAAAAATATACTCAAAAATGCTACTTTATTTTTCTAACACATTTGCCAATTTGGCCTCATCGCCACTTAAGGATTCTTACGATGGGGTATTTTATGAAAAAAATTCCACTCTCGCAAACATACTACTTTATTTTTATGACACATTTTCTATCCATGCCTCATGTCCACTCATGGCCACTAAAGGCATTTGATTGTGGGGGTGCTAGACTCCTTTACATAATTTTTCTCTCAATAAAAAAACATGTTTGGAATATCAAAATAAAAACATAGGGTGTAAAACAATGACCACATCAAATTTTAAGAAGATCCACAATTAAATTAAAGCGCATAAAATAAATAAAGCAAATTTGAATAAGAAGTAAAACACCAAGTTAACCAATTAAATTACATCTTTGATAAAATTTAGATAAGAAAATAATAACTATAGGTATTTAATAAAATAGTTTCATGCACCATATAATAAAGGAGAATGGAGAAATTACTTGGAATTAAATGATAAAAGAGTTGATTTACAAAATATCAGTAGTAGATCAACATCTACCAACTTCAACAAAGTAGTAGTCAACAACAATAATAAATATGGACAACTCAAATTGGGGATAACTCTCTTCCCAACCTAACCTTTAGTCTAAAATTGATATCCCCAAGCTCTCAATCAATAAAACTATGCCATTTGTATCTCCACCTTCCTCATAATCTTCTCAAAATGGATCAAATATCCACCTTCCTCATAATCTTCTCAACATAGATCAACTCTCATGCATAGCTAAAACCCACAAAAAAAAAAAAAGTTCCTTAGAAATTCCCAAAACTATATTTAAATATTGTTCCTTCCATTGCATGCATGCAAAAATCCCCATGTATAGCTTCATTTCACATCCATTCAATTATCATTTCTAATTTAATTCCACTTTACTTAATAGTACAAATTTTGTTAGCTTTTATTTTATTTCTATTTTATTTAATAGTGCAACATTTATTAGCTTTTCCTTTAATTCCACTTTATTTAATACTGTATTTTATAATATGTATTCCTTATTTTTTCTAATTTTTTATCTAATGATTTTATTATTATTGTTTTCATTTCCATCCTATAAAATTCCAGTCAAATACAAATACATATAAGGCATGAAATTACATACATCTTTCCTTTAGGAAATTTCATCCCAAAGTTATCTTTAATTTTGTTAATTTTAGGTTTTACTTATTTCCCATATCTTTCACATTCTTTGAAATCATACCATTCACAACCACTAGGAAATCCCCTTACTCACACCCCTTAATGAATGGTCCCATTATCCATGAAAAATTTCCTTTTCTACAACCAATATAAGAGTCGACTATCATGGTGTGTCTGTAGTAGCCATGAAAAGTCCACATCACAACTATAAGGAATTTTGATTACAACTCTATCCATGTCCTCAACTTTTATCATCAAGCTTATTACATGTTAGCCTGTGTTGGGATCTATGACCCTAGGCCCAATATGGACTATATCAAGAATTTGGATTGGTACAATAACCCACATATCCTATGCATCTCAAAATACTATCCTAATATCCCTCCACAACTCCAACCGGGATCTCAGCCCCAGGCATCGAATGTCCAACATCACAACTCCATTGGTGAGTATAACTCCAACCATTTTCCTAGGATTTCAAAATCAATCACGTTTGGATCCTCTATATGTAACTATGTCCCACTAGGTATTAGGTAAGGTAAAATAATAGCCAGAATAGATTTGTTGATTTTTTTTTTCAATAGTCCATATAGTGTCACTTTATAAAGATTATCCTTTGTAGGTTGGGCTCCCACGAGATCAATGAATGAACCAACCCTCTAGGTCCATGGGTGGATTTCCCATCAAAATCCACCGCACCTTCTTCAACCAAGAAATTAGTTATAATTATAACATCATCATCTCATTATGCATAGAAAATAACTACATGCTAGTGGTTGCATGCCATCATGAGAAAACAACTTCGTCATAACATCCTCACCATCTCAACATCACGAATAGTAAATAACTACATGATAACTATCACATGCCATCATGAGAATACTACATCATCAAACATCATTATCAAAAGGACCTCACACAATTATCACATGCCATCATAGCATGAAATATCATCATCAAACAACTCCATGCAACTACCACATGCCATTATTAGAAATATCACATCACCATGTCATCAACAAGAGATCCATATGCAATTTTCGCATGCCATCATAAGAACCATCACATCATCATATCGTCATAAAAAAATACATATGCAATTGATGCATACCATCATAAGAAACATCACATCATCATATCGCCATCAAAAGATCCACATGCAATCAGTACATGGCATCATAAGAAACATTGCATCACTCAACTATGTGGTAAATACCACATGTTTTGATAAGACTTCATAACATCATGAATATTCCTATCATGATAATATCTTAACACAAAGCATATGTGAAACAAAATAAAAAATCATGAACACTCCTATCATGATTAATCAACGAAATCATGATTACTAATATGCATGAATATATAATCAATAAGTACTAGATATCACATCTAATACCATAGAACAACCATAAAAAACACTCCATTAGTGAAAGCTACAAGGGTCGTAACAATATCAAACATTTTTTTTTAATTGTAGATATGAGTCTCTTCGAGTGCAACATATAACTTATTTTAAAAATGGTTACTTGTTGATAAAAAATTATAGCCAAAATAAAAGAGGTATGTATTTTAGGATTCTCATATATGTCAAGGAAAAAATAGATTAAAAATAGTAAACAATATCAATTTAAAATATATATATATATATATATATATATATATATATATATATTTGGAATCTACGTAGT
Organism: Picea engelmannii; assembly: GCA_009831015.1. NCBI lineage: Eukaryota > Viridiplantae > Streptophyta > Pinopsida > Pinales > Pinaceae > Picea > Picea engelmannii. The sequence continues at coordinate 1,706,232 of ML778362.1, forward strand.
TGACTCTATCTATGTATGTATTTTCATCAACAATAGATTTGTGTAGCATATAGAAAAATAACGTCAATATTAGAGATATAGAGAGGTGTTCATAAAAATGGAGGATTTTATGTATTTGTAGACCAAATCACTAGGTTTGTCATCCTGAATGTAAATCTGAGGAATCCAACTTAGAATACTCATATGCCAAAGTTGTCATTCCCGCTCACAAAAAAATTGAATTATACATAACGCATACACCTTCTTAAGAATGTGCACGCACTCTAGGAAGAGACACACATTGTTAAGAATGCACATGAATTCCATGAACACGTGTGCTCTCTTATAAATTATTTTCTTTGTTTTTGTTTCCCTCCCCTACCCTCCCCCCTACCCATCTACCTTTCACCTTATCTTCGCTCCTAATTCCTTCATCCCTTCCACCCCCTCCCTCTGCCCCTCTCTCCCTCCCTCCCT
>ML778362.1:1707733-1732717 GCA_009831015.1 Picea engelmannii
ACCCCTCTATCCCCTCACTCCATATCCCCATTTTTCTCTCTCCCCCACCCCCCTTTCTCTCTTTACCTCTCTCTCCTCACCTTCCTCTCACACACTCTCTCTCTACCCCCCTCTCTGTAGAAGGGTGTAAAGGAGGATAGAGAGAGAATGTTTGAAAGTGCAGAAGGAGAGAGAGAATGTGTGAGAGTGTGAGCGGGAGAGAGAGGAATACTGATGCAGGCTCCCCCTATTCTCCCTCGAGGCTACGCGACCTCTCGGTCTGGGATCTCTGATTCTCAGAACTGAAACGACTCTATGAAACCTTGATGGTCTCCCTCATGATTAAACACATGCCCTTTTCAGTCCTTTGGTGCAGCTTCTATGACACCCACAACCTCTCCCTTTGTGCTGCTGAACTCTCAAGTTCTAGGTGCTAGCTCCTCTTTCGTTAGACCTTTCCTGTATGTGACCTTGGGATATGTCCACACATGATTGTGGGGTGACCTAGAGGGGTTTGACACCACAATGCTTTTCTCCCCACAATTTACTAGCAGCTGCCACACATCCCTTTGGCAATACCATGGTTCTGATTGCGGCCCGCTCCAATATTTTTAAATCCCGAGCACCTTCTATCCCCACAATCAAGCGTGACCATCAATCTTGCGATTTTGGGCATTGCCTCTTGATCGACTACTGATATTTGTTCTCTCTCTACCTTGGTCAACCATCAATCGATGACCCTTTTCCTCCTTTCGCACGTAGTCCCAGATCTCCATGATCTATCGACACATTCCCTCCTTCGAAACCGACGGCTACGATTTATTTCTCCCTTTGGGCTTTGGGAGTTTTAATTCTCAACTCTGGCATCCTTCGCAGTACTTCCACCCAAATTTGATGATCTGTCAATGCATGCCCCTCACAAATCAGCGACTGTGGTTCACTTTTGCTCTTCAGGCGTTGGGAGTTTCAACTTTCAGTCTTCACCTTCTCCCAGAGTGATTTCACCTGAAGACAACGATCTATCGACGTGTGTCCCTCACAGATCAAAGACTGTAGTTCACCTTGGCTCTATAGGCTTCGAGAGTTTCAACTCTCAGTCTTCGCCTTCTCCCAGAGTGCTTTCACCGGAAGATGACGATTTGTCGACGTGTGTCCCTCACAGATCGATGATTGTGGTTCACTTTGGCTCTTCGGGTTTCAAGAGCCTCAACTCCCGCACACTCGCTTTCTCCTGAAGAATTTTGACCCAAAGTTCACGGATCTTTGCTGCGTGTCCTTCTGAATCCAACGACTATGATTCACTTCGGCTATTTGGGCTTCATGGTTTTCAATTTCTGCAAACTCTCTTCCTCCCGGAGTGTTTTCACCCAAAATCTCCAATCTGTTGATATGTATCTCCTGGCGACCAACGATCTGGATCTACTTCAGCTCTTCGACGATTTTCACTTTCTCCTTGTCCACAAAAATCCCGAAGTGCTTCGCTCCAAAGTTATGGATCTTGCGCCACCTGTCCATTTGGATGATGGACGGTCCCTGGTCTCTTCGGGACTTCGACGAATCCTTGCTTATATATGCACCTAGAGACTTAACACTCATGCACTTTACCTAGATCCAATGTTCTGCAGTGATCCCACTCCCTCCTAGATGGATCTTGGTCGGTGAATCGTGAAACCTTCATAACTTTGTTTCCCTTGAAGATTTCTCCTGCTATATTTCCTGAGATTCCTCCCTCGAACCCTTTGACTCCTTAGAGAGTTACTTCGACACTTAGTCGAATTTCGGATCTGTGCACTCCTTGCAACAGATACTTATGAAAGACTTAGCTTCTTGCGGGCGACTATGAACGCCTTGTAGCAGTCACTTTGCACTCCTTGAAAAGAGAAATTTCACTCTATCTCTTCTGAGCTTTTGATTCGAAATAGACTCTATCACTCCCTGCAACAGGTTCTCACGCAAGACCCAAGTTCTTGCGGATGACTGTGCACACCTTGCAGCAGTCACTTTGCACTCCTTGCAAAGGGAAAGTTTTTCTCTATCTCTTCTGAGCTTCTGAGTCGAAACATACTCTGTCAACGCACTCCTTGTGGACTGTATGCACACCTTGAATGAACTCAACGAAGAGAACAATCGAAACTTATCTAAACACTTCACAGTTTCATATAATCAACAACATAACCCATTCATTCATGAAAACAAAATAAAAGGGAATCGTAAACAGTAGCAACACTATGCATTGGATCAATTTTCCTCTGTTATATTCATTTAAAAGTAAATGGTTACAACTATGATTAAAAAACAACCAAAAACTCGGCAACAACTAAATCACGACAATATCCTAATAACTTGCAGCAACCTCATTCAGGTGTACCACACTTCTATTTATCTGAGAGGGTTCTTAGGGATCCCCCTGACTACTCGTCTATTCGAGAAAACTAACTGCTACTTAATTTCTGTTACATTCAAGACTAGGAGTGAAAATCCCAGATCACTCGTGATCACTTGGATTCCAAGCGTTTGATCTTCTTCAGTTTTCGATCATTTCAAAAAGATTTGCAAGAAACATCAACGGTTAAGATTTCGAAATGATTCAAAGGTGCACTAAGGCACTGAGTTGTCTCTCCATGTGTGCTCACTAACAATGCTCCTACCTCATACTCCTCTGGACGAAAATTCATGGACTCCTGTCCATGAGCTCCTGCACTGACTTTCCATGCTTCTAGATATCAACTTCATTTTCCGAACTGGCATATTCTATCAAGTTTCCCTTCTACTTGACCAAATNATCTGTGGCTTTTCTGCTACATGATTCTTTTTTTCCCATTGAATCTCTTTCTGACCTTTTGTTTCCCCTGCTTCATCTTCCATGTAAGGATACAGGTCAAATACGTTGAATATGGGTGATATGCCCACATCATCTGGAAACTCAATCTCATAGGCATTTGCATCAAACTTCCTTAAGATCTTACATGGTCCTATCTTCTTCATCTTCAACTTGTTGTATGTCCCCCTAAGTAACCTTTCTTTCTTGAGGTGTACCAGAACCTGATCTCCTACTTCAAATTGAAGCTCTATGCGATGTTGATCAACTATGTTCTTGTACTCTTGGCTAGAGTTCTGGAACTACTCTATGATCTAGCTATGGAGCTTCTGCATTTCTGCAGCAAAATCTTCTGCTCTAGCGCTTCTGATCTCAATGTGTTCCAAGTCTCTCAACTCAGCTACTCCTCTTGGCTTCATTCCATACAGTATTTGGAATGGACTCTTTCCAGTGCTATTGTTTGGTGAGTCATTGTATGCAAATTATGCTTGTGGAAGAATCTGATCCCACTGACCATGATGCTCAGTGACCAGACTCCTCAATAAGTTTCCCAAACTTATTTTCACCACCTCAGTCTATCCATCTGTCTGAGGGTGATAAGATGAAATGAAGGAAAAATATGTCCCCAACTTCTTCCACAGTTTTCTCTAGAAATGACCAACGAATTTGATATCTCTGTCTGAGACAATACTTTTGGGTAATCCATGAAGTCGAACAACTTCTTTGAAAAATAAATTTGCAATATGTGTTGCATCACCAGTTTTCTGGCATGGGATAAAGTGTGCCATTTTTTAGAATCTATCCACCACCACAAATATGGAATAACATCCTCTTTGTGTTCTTGGCAGTCCCAACACAAAATCCATTCTTATTTCATCCCAAGGCCTCTTTGGTATTGGCAATGGTTGATACAATCCAATGTCCTGTCTTTTTCCTTTTGCATGTTGGCAGATTCTACATCTGTTCACAAACTTCATCACTTCCATTCTCATACATGGCCAATAGTATGAATTGTTGCACTGTGCAAATGTTTTATCATGGCCGAAATGTCCAGCCAATCCTCCACTATGATTTTCCTTCAAAAGGTTATTCCTCATTGAGAATTTTTGTATGCACAATTGATTGCCCTTGAACAACAATTCCACTTGAATCATATACTCTATCCACTGTCTCCTATCTCTCAGCACATGATTTGCACATTCTTCGTATGATTCCTTGAAGTCTGGGTCATCACTGTACATTTCCTTAACGTGTTCAAACCCTAAGGTCTTCACCTGGAACTCTTGCAAAATCAACATCTCCTGCTCAATGCATCAATAACTTTGTTAGCATTTCCATAAATAGGTTTTATGACAAAAGTAAAATTATGCATAAGCTCAATCCACTTTGCATGTCTCTGATTCAATTTTTCTTGTATGGTTATGAATTGTAATGCCTGGTTATCGCTATACAAGACAAATTACTTTGGAGCAAGGTAGTGCCTCCATTTCTTCAAGGCTTGAATTAGGGCATAAAACGCTTTTTCATATGTGGATTACTTTCTCTTAGTCTCATTCAGCTTCTCACTGAAATATGCAACTGGTTTATTATCCTAGCTCAAGACTGATCCAATTGCAACTCAACTTGCATCACATCTCACTTGAAATGTCTTTCCAAAATTTGGTAAGACCATAATTGGTCGTTATGTTATCTTCTCCTTCAATATATTGAAGCTCATCTCAGCCTCCTCTATCCATTTAAAAGACTTGTGCCTCTTCTTCACGGTATCCATCATTGGTGCACAAATTCCACTGAAATCTCTAATGAACTTCCTATAGAAACTTTCTAATCCATGGAATCTTCTTACTTCAAACATACTCCTTGGTGATGGCCATTCTTTGATTGCTTTTACCTTCTATGGATCCATCGCCAATTCATTTGAAGAGATCATAAAACCTAAGTAAATGAGTTTTGTCTTCATAAAAGATGACTTCTTCAGATTTATCAACAAGTTATCCTGTTGTAGTCTCCTCATCACTAATGTCAGATGTCTCAAATGTTCCTCTTTAGTCCTGCTAAAGACCAGTATATCATCCAGATATACAACCACAAACTTTCCAATGAAATCTTTCAATATTTCATTCATCAACCTCATAAAAGTACTTGGAAAATTTGTTAAGACAAATGGCATAACAAGCCACTCATACAAACCTTCATTTGTCTTAAAGGTTGTTTTCCACTCATCACCTTCTCTCATCCTTATCTAGTGATATCCACTTTTCAAATCTATTTTAGAAAATAAATTTGATCCACTTAAACAATCCATTAAGTTATCCATTCTTTGCAAATGAAATCTATACCTGATGGTGATCTTGTTAATGGCTCTCAAGTTTGTACACATTCTCCATCCTCCATCCTTCTTTGGACTCAACACAATTGGTATTGCATATGGATTCAAGCTTTCTCTGACCAAACCCTTGTCTAACAAATCCTGGACTTGGTTCTTTACCTCTTCATTCTCTTGAGGTGTCAATCTGTATGCTTATTTGTTTGGTAGGCTTGCTCCCGGTATCAAATCAATATGATGGATGATACTTCTGATGGGTGGAAACGAGTTAGGCAACTCATCCACTACTATGTTAACAAAATTGTCCAACAACTCTTGAACTTCTTCAGGAAAATCATCCATCGAAGTACTTGTAAGGAGAACTATGGGTTTCCCCACCACAACAAACTACATCTCATGTTCCTTCTTTAATTCTCTCATGAGTTCCTTCCCACTCATGGAAAGTATGCTTGTGTTAGCTTCTCCTTTTACTTTCTTCTCCTCTATTGGAAGCAACATGTGTGTCCTAACATTCTTCTCCAAGGTGTAAGTATTTTTTCTCCCATCATGAATGACATTTATGTCAAACTGCCATGGTCTTCCCAACAAAATATGACATACATCCATGGGAATTACATCACGCAGAATTTCATCTCTATATCCTCCTATCTTAAATTCAACGAGGCATTGTTTAGTGACCATTACATGGTGTCCTTTATGCAACCATAAGACTTTATATGGATTTGGATGTGAAGTTGTTTCCAGCTCCAATTTGTCCACCATCTTTGTGGATACTAAGTTATCAGTGCTCCCATTGTCGATTATCACCTTACATACTTTGTCTTTCGTCTTGCAAGTTGTCCTGAATAGACTATTCCTCACTGACTTTTCAATTTCTGCCTCTGGTTTTAAGAGAATCTTCCTCAACATCAGGGATGTTCCATCCTCTGCACCTTCTACTTCAACATTCATTTTATGTGCTTCTCAAATGTGACTTCACCTCCTCCTTCTTTCTTTTTCTCGGGACATTCCCAAGAAATTTGTCATGTCTTTCCACATGCATAACACCTTACTTCTCCTCCTATGTTTCTTCCTCTTCCTCTAGAAGAACTTCTTCCACCACATTCTCTTCCTCGGGAACTTCCTCCTCTTTCTGAGTGACTGTGTGGTTTCTCTGTCTCGCCTTTGGATTTTTGTGTCTTATCATGGGAAACTCCCTTGCCTTTGCTTGGGCTTCTTCCTTTGTTTCGTTGAATCTGTTTCCTGGCCAACTTCTCCTCTACCTTCAGAGCAATTTGATAAGCATCCTCTACTATCCTCACTGACATCATGTTGATCTCATTTTGGATTTCATACCTCAGACCATTTATGTACCTGAAAACTTTTTCCTCATCATTTCTCGTTGTCGAGTCCTGATATTCAGCTTGTAGAACTCCTCCATGTACTCTTTTACTGTCATACCCTTCTGTCTCAGGTTCTGCAAATTCCTGAACAAATTTATTTGATAATCTTTGGGCATAAATTTAGCCTTTAGTTTGGCTACCATTCTGTCCCAATTCTTTATCTTCCCTTTTCCTTTACTTCTCCTCTCAGCCTGCAGTTCATCCCACCACAGTGATGCATGTCCTTTCAGTTTGGTGACAGCATGTCTCACCTTTTCCTCCTCATAATATTGACCTTTATTACATCGGAATATATTATTCAACCTACGTGAGGAGTTAGGTCCCTAACATAAAGTGTTAATGAATGTTATGTCTTCTTAATTAGAGATTGTTGGAATTTATATTTTCTAAGTTGCAAACATACCCTCATGCTCATTTGTGCTCCTTCATTAGGGCGTTTGAAATTACATTTCTTCATTCGTAAGAAGCCATATAAGAATTTTGTAATTTGTTCATTCTAGCTATAGAATTTCCTTATTACTTAGGAATATGACTCATAGTCATGACCTTATGGGATCCATATTCCCAATGGATAGGCACTAGGCTCAATCTACCCATCATCTTTTCATTTTCCTACACTACAACACAGGTTTTAGTAAAGCTACTCTCCATTTCACCTTGATCCCTTATTACCTAAGATTTAACAATCCTACCTTAGGGAAGCCCCCTTTGAGTTGGAGAAGAGCCAACCTAAAGAGTGAAGAGGGTTGGTGAGGTGACATTGACCTCCCTTTTAGTTCCTTGAAGACATTTCTTGAGATTTAGGAATTTATCTCACTAAGTGAGGGTTTGTGAGGTAGTAGGAAGAAGAAGACAATAGGTAACAAAATATATTGCTAAAGAATAATGAACAATAACAACATCATGAAGATGATTGCAGTAGAGAAGTGTTTTTCATAAAAGAAAAGAAAAGTGAGGAGATACTTAAGTGATGATCATTGGTAATTGTGCATAAAAGGGAGGATGGATAAGCACTGAGTACCATTAGATGAGAGTAGTTTGAGGTGGTGAGCCTCATTGTAAGGAATGATTAGATAGAGGAAATGATGGCAATTATATTGAAATTTGACCAAGTGAAAAAGATAAAAAAGTTGAGAAAAAGTGTGCGGGGTTGCTTATAGTTGCAAAGGTGTGGATTATGAAGAGGAAGAAGAAGGATGCAAATAAGGAAATAAGGAAGGACGAGTGGCATAAAGTGTGGCATAAAGTGTGGAAGAGATTAGTGAAGAAAATATAAAGAAATATAACAATTGTTGATTTATCAGCAATTTTGTGAGCAATATTCTCACAATTTTCTAGTAAAGAAAGTTTGATGCAAGACCATCCTTAGTTAGAAGAGATATTTTGCCAAAAAAAAAAAAAAAACAATTTTTTTATTTAGTTTTATATTTGTGAAGTTTTCATCTTCAACCTCATTAAGATTGATTTATAATTATATACTTGCAGCGAATAGTACATTCTTGTTCTCCAACAAACCCAGATCTACATCCTCTAATTGAATCTTTGCATGTTGGAATTATGCCATCAAGCTATGGATCCCGTAATACATTTTTTTATGTCCCTAGTGCTTGCAAACTTAGCAATTGAAATACCAATGGAAATCATGGGACAAGGGCATTGGTGGTGATTACATCATAGTTTGAATAAGAGTATCATTTCTTGGAAGGAAGTGTGTTGTGGTCTGAGGAGAGTCCTGGTTGGGTGCTATTGTGGCTATTGTTGAGATTTGTGGTACAGTTGTGACATCAATAACAATTATCTAATCCAAATTTCCACAACTATCTAGTCCAAATATCAACATCGATTATGTAGCAACAACCATATTTTAGTCCAGGTTTTGAAAACCATTGTGCCATCAACAACAATATTTTAGTTCAGGTTTTGAGAACCATTGTGCCATCAACAACACATGAAGATAAACCCTTCCATAGAAATATGAGGACAAAACCTTCAATAGCATTTCAAGTTAAACTATAAGTGCCACGATGACGGTTTTCCTTGCCATGCTCAATAAAAGACAAATCGCCTTGCAGACCAACCGATCTATTACCCAAGTGATTCACTGGAATAGTTAGTATTGCTTGATTTCCCCTAGTAATTTTATAAATTGGCTACCTACAAGGAAGAAGACACTTTTATCTCTGGTAGAAGAAAACTATGGATGAGTAAGCGGGTGAAGAACTTTAAAAAACCAGTCTGTTGTATGCAATGGAGGCTCGACAACTTGGTTAATTTTCTAATTTGACCAACAAAATTTACAGAATTATGTTATAGTTTAAATCTATGCAACTAATTGTGTTTGAATATTATAGCATATTCTGTATGATGAAGTAATGTTACAGAGACTTATGAAATTGAAGAGGCTTTGTTTTACTGTGCTTTTACTTTGAATTGCATGGAAGCATTGTCTTAGTCTATCACAATGAACCTTGGAAAATCAAGCTGTTATATATAGAATAGAACCAGACCTGTATAAAAAATGCATTAAACGAATCCTTGAGCGCTAAAATATTATCACTCATTAAAAGTTGGTAACATCTCTTTTAATTGTTTTCAAATCCTTCATATGGGGGAGAAGCTTGCAAATACCCGTCATGCACTCAGAAAGTATTTCCTAAGGACGCTTGGCAAGGTATGTTGGACGCGAACCTAATCGGTTTTTAGTGACTTATTTCTTCCCATTGATTTCGGAGAAAGTCAATTACCCAGGATTCCACCATCACATGGAATCACCATCTTATATAAATGAGTAATATTATTATCATATGGACGGAAGGCTTCTGCTAGAAGCCAGATCCCTATGAGTGTCATCCTATTTGCTTGGCCTCCAGGAAGCAGCTTGGACAACATTTTAGGTTCAAAAGAGAACAACTCATGCTGTAAGAAAGAACTCAGCTCTGACACTTCTGTTAACAACCATAAAAGACAGAATGCACTCCATTCCGACCTCTTTCTTTAGAGAAATCAACATAATCATTGCCACAATTATTTAGATCATATTCAAGGCCAAACACTGCTCGCTATCCTTATTGGAGTATACTACTCAAATGCAACTTCTTCGCAGCGAATGATAAAACCCATCCGGTGATCGAATCCAAACTTCTCATCGGCCTTGTGGAGCAGCGCATGGAATACCTAAGTTCGTTTATATCTATATATATTTATGTGTGTATCTTTTTTAAACATGATTCGATTTGTAGGTCTAAGCCTGTTAGTCCAGATCACAAGTGGGTCACTCCATTTGATAGTGAAAATCTTGTGGGCACTGTCAGAAGCATGCTTTATGCTGCGATTCTCATGGTAGCATAGCCATTTTTAGCCATACCCAAATCAACAACATGGAATCAGGTCTTAGAATCTTGCATATGGTGGTCTTAGTTGTGGTATATTGATTGTGTATATAATTGAGTGAACCTGGCAGATACAAAAGGTGTACTAGTTCTATTGCAGTGGCAACCAAGAAAGACAAGAAGAAGACGATAATAATAATGTTGTTGATGATGGCCACATATACATTTTTATTCTTCAGGCTTCTTTCTTGTTAAGAAAAATACCTAATTACATCTTTAACTAGTTAATTAGTTAGTTAGTTGGTAACTCTTGTTGGGATTTTGTGACAACTAATTCCTCCAAGGATGGATTTGGATCTTATTATTTTGGGTTGGTTACAACCAAATAGACCAAGTTAGAATATGGATAGGGATTGCATTTAATAATCAATTTCTTGTAAATGTATATAAATACATGTAAGCCCGTAGAGGAAATGAGAGAGACAAAGTGAGAACTTGTAAGTCTATTGTAATCTCTATGATTTGAATAATAAGACAACCGATGCCTATGCTTGGTGGACATAGCCCAACGTTTGGGTGAATCACGTCAAATCCATGTGTTCCTTATCTGTGTGATTGTTAATTATCATATGTGAATTGTGTTTTCCGCATTTGCAATTCTAAAAAGTGGTATAGAGCTGGTTGGAGGAGCATCAAATTCTCGGAGAAGCCGCAAGAGTGAAATCTGTGTGAGGTGCGTTGAGTTCAACATCATCGTAGGTCCCTCCTCTGGATAGGTTCGCACTTGCAATTCTAACAAGTGGTATCAGAGCTGGTTGGAGGAGCGTCAAATTCTCGGAGAAGCCGCAGGAGTGAAATCTGTGAAATCTGTGTGAGGTGCGTTGAGTTCAACATCGTCGTAGGTCTCTCCTCTGAAAGGGTGCGACATCATACTAGTCAGACTTCACACACGTTTGAAAACCTGGAATTCCACGTTCAAGGAGTGTGGTACAGTGGAGACACTTTTTAAGATCGCCACACTCTAGGTATATCGAGAGGTGCGGCGACGACTCCTTAAAAATTCACATATTTTTTGTTTGGAATTTTATGGTATGCTCTCTATGGTATCGAATTTATGGTATGGCATAAATCAAAAGTTACGATCTCCCTTGAAGTAAAAATGCACATGTTTTTTCAACAAATTCAAAAGGTATGAGGAATTGAATTTTGGTTTTTTTTTTTTAAATTGAATCCCCTTTTTAAAAACGTGAACAAGTCATATGGTGCTCCTTTTTTAAAAGGTTTACTATATTTGGAATATAGTATGTAAAAGGTATATAGGCGATTTTTATTTATTTTTAAATTAAAGGTGGAGGTTTCAAAAAGGTGTTTATACCATTTTTCTTCCACATTATTTTTAAAATGGTCTTGGTTATTATAACGAGTGATTTGGGCATTAGGATATTTTGTGTTAATGGCTAAGATGGAGAGTTCAAAGTTTGAAGTTGAAAAGTTCAGTGGTAAAAACAACTTTGACCTCTGGAAGCTTAAGATACGAGCTTTACTGGTGCGACAAGACTTGCAAAAAGCATTGGCAAGCAAGTCAAAGAAACCAACAACCATGACGAATGAGGAATGGGATGATTTGGATGCAAAATCTCTTAGTACCATTCGTTCATGTCTGGCGGATGATGTTTTGTTTAATATCGTAGGAGAGGATACAACACCAGGCTTATGGAGCAGGTTGGAAAGTCTATATATGACGAAGTCCTTGACGAGCAGAATCTACTTGAAGAGACGGTTGTACAGTTTGCGGATGAAAGAAGGTACAAAAGTTGCTGACCATTTAAATACCTTCAATACCCTTATAGTTCAATTGACTAGTATGGAAGTTAAATTCGAAGATGAGGATAAGGCTATTACACTATTGTGTTCGTTGCGTGAGTCTTGGGATAATCTAGTCACCTCTATTAGCTTTAGCTCAACAGTTGTTTTAGATTATGACTTTGTTTTGGGAGCTTTGTTTGTTGAGGAGATGAGGAAAAAATCTAGTCAAGAAACCTCAACTTCAGAGGCGATGCCAGTCAGAGGTCGAACTAAAGAGTAGAATGAGAGAAGTTTTTCTCGATCTATGTCAAGACACATAAAGGGTAAAGAAAAATGTTGGTACTATGGAAAAACATGACATCTCAAGAAAGATTGTTGGAAAAGAAAGGAATCCGAGGAAAACTCTACGAAGGAAGAAAATTTGGCTGTAACAAATTCAGGTATGACTAATCAAGTTTTATTTGTTTCTAGTAATTTACAATATCAAGAAAAATGGCAGTTAGATTAAGGTGACTCCCACCACATGTGCTCACATAGAAATTGGTTCATTTCTTATAAATGTGTTGATGAGGGTGTAGTGTTTATGGGATATGGTATTCCCTATAAAACTGTTGGGGTTGGCAGTATTAGAATCAGGATGTTCGATGGTATTTTTAGGGAATTAACAAATATTAGATATGTAATTGAGCTTAAATCAAATTTGATTTCAATGGGAGTATTGGATTCTTGTGGATATAAGTATACAGGTCAAGGTAGAGCACTCACATTGTCGAAAGGTAGTTTAGTAGTGATGAAGGCAACAAAGGTTGATAACCTTTATAAGCTGGAAGGGAGTACTGAAGTAGCATATGAAGTGACCGATGTATCTTCTTATTTATGGAAGAAGCATCAAGGTCATAAGAGCAAGAAAGAATTGTAGGTACTAGTAAACAATACATCATTTCGAGACTNAAAATCTTTGTTTCTGAATTCCTTCTTGTTTTATATCTCTGCAAGTTATGATGGTGGTATAAAGGGATGTTGTGTGTAGGATCCTACTTCTCACAAGGTCATCATTAACAAAGATATAGTATGTATAGAGCAACCAAAAGGGTTGATTCAAGATCACAAGGGTAAATTTGTTTGCATGCTAGAAAATTCATTGTATGGTCTATTGGTACCCAGGAAAACATACAAGAGGTTTGAATCCTTCATAGTGAGTCAAATTTTTTCAAATGGTAGGAATGGATATACAGTCTATAGTACATTCACAGTCTTGATGTTATTTGTTGATGATATGATCGATGCAAGCCGAAGCATGGATAAAATCAGTAAGAAAATGACTCAGGTGGACAGGACAATTCAGATGAGGGATCAAGGAGCATTGAAACAAATTATGGGCATGGAAGTATACAGAGATGGTAATGGTAAGCTGTGGTTGGAGTTCAGTATGAACATTGTAAAACCAGTTTTTATCCCTCGTGCTTTCCATTATAAGTTTTCTTCAAGCATAGGTCCTCTCTATAAAGAAGAAAATGTTATGTCTTGTGTAAGTTCAGTAGGAGGTCTGTGGTATGTGATGAAATGGTTAATACCATATGTTTCACATGCTAATGATGTTGTCAGATACGTGACAGATTCAAGTGTTGCAGTGAAATGGGTGCTTCAACGTTTCAGAAGCACAAATGTCACCTATAATGGTTACACTGAGATGGTCCGTGATAATTGTAATGTATATTTTATAAGTGTTTTGGATAGGAGGAGATCTATCACTAAATATGTCTCACAAAACAGTTGCGGAAAACATGTTGGAGGTGGAGTGACCCTTCAGGAAATCCAAACTCGTGCAAGTCACACAGGCGAGATCATGAAACCAGTTTTATTAGAGAATTTGCAGTGGTGCTTGGATTCTCTTGGCTTGCAGAAAAGGTGATGAAAAAAAGGAAGGAACAAGGTATCAGGTTAATTGTTGTCAAGGTGGAGACTGTTGGGATTTGGTGACAACGAATTCCTCCAAGGATGGATTTGGATCCTATTATTGTGCGTTGGTTACAACCAAATAGACCAAGTTAGAATATGGATAGGGATTGCATTTAATAATCAATTTCTTGTAAATGTATATAAATACATGTAAGCCCATAGAGGAAATGAGAGAGACAGAGTGAGAACTTGTAAGTCTGTTAAAATCTCCATGATCTGAATAATAAGACAATCGATGCCTATGCTTGGTGGACGTAGCCCAACGTTTGGGTGAACCACGCGAAATCCCTATGTTCCTTATCTGTGTCATTGTTAATTATCATATGTGAATTTTGTTTTCCACATTTGCAATTCTAACAACTCCATCATGGTATAAAATTCAATGAATCAAAGAATAGATTCCAGCTATAGATGGAAGATTGAGGCTTCCAAGGAAAAGAATCCATAGGTAAAATTATCTTCTATTGTTGAAGAGCAAGTATCGCTGAAGTTGAGCCATTTTATGGACAACATTTCAGCATTATTGAGCATTAAAAACTGCATGCCACCTCGAAAAAGAAAGGATCGGATGAGAAGCTGCAAAGAATGAAGGAGAAGCTGCGAAGAAAGAATATAGTCACAGACATAAAGAAAAAGTGGAGAAGAGTGCAACCATTAAGAATACAAAAGTTTTTTAGTCACTAGCAAAATATAAAAAGAAATGAAATGTTGTAATTTGAGGGGAGCATGTTCGGTTGTACCTGACACCTACTAGACACTCCAGTAAGTTTTTTGGTCCCAGTTGTAACAAGTTGTTGTAAACTTTGCTATATGCAAGTTTTGTTCCCCATGTTCAGTTATCCCTGATTAAATCAGGCCTACATAGGTTAGTATGTGATCATGTAGCATGTATCCTTGGTTTCGAGTAACATGAAGCGTTGGCCATGATACGTCACAACTATCCTTGGTTTCGAGCATATTGAGGAATGTGGTATTAAGTCCACTTTGGTAGATAAGAATGGGTCTACTCGTATGCTAATTTGATGATTGTATCAGAGAATTTGAATCTTAGATTAACAAGGGAAATATGAGATATTAATCTTAGAGTTGATTGGGACCAAGTTTTATTTAAAAGGGAATATAAAATGTAATTAAGGAAGAGTGTTAAAGAAAATACCTAATTATACCATTAACTATTTAATTAGTTAGTTAAAAGATACACGAGTTGGTAACTATGTAACTTCTTGTAACCATATTATATAATAAAATACACATCAATAGTATATTGAGTTGCATCAATCTTTTCATTTCTATCCCAAAAAAGTTCCAACTAAATACCTCTACGAGGCTCTTGTTTAGGTCATGTTTCCTACTTCAATCTCTAAAACCAAAAACCTAACATTTTGTTTTGTTTCTTCTATTATTGCATCTGTCAACAACCTTAGCCACATCTTACCCAATACAAAGTAGGTAAGATTACGTTCAGAGATGGACTACAATGTGCCGTGGGGAGCGTTGAGGTCCACTGCCTCGCTTTGTATGATTAAATCAGTCTACCAATCAAAAGTATACCCATATCTCACCCAATCGAAACGATGTAAACATTGAATTCAAAACTAGACGACAATCCAACTTTAAGTGGAAAAACTAGACGCCAATCCAACTTTACGTGGAACGGCGTCAGTATTGTACGAACTCTACGAATTCCTCTTTATCAGCATGATTATATGGACAAAATGCATGCTTCGCTATCGTGTGCAGACATGCTTGACTTCGTAGCATATTTACTTTATGACTTTTTTTGAAGTGTTCCACTTAGGGAAACTCTGATTTGGAGCGAAATCAACACAACCCTTTGTGCTATATTTCATTCCGAATCATAGATAATAAAATCCATGTTTGCTCCTGTCTCGGTGAGCATCTCTTCTAAGAATTGTTTCAATGGGGAATAAGATAACCCAATCAGTGTTTCTTAGGAAGATAAGGAGCAAGTTTCAGAAGCATGCCAATGCCTGCAAGGCAATCGGATATACGTGCTCTCCTAGAAAAAATAAGATACGTTATTTCGCAGGCGATCGTAATGACTATGGGCTTATCAATGGCGGTCTTCCAACAGATGTTCCCAAGGGTCACTTTGCAGTGTACGTTGGAAGCGAGCGCAGTCGGTTTATAGTTCCTACAACTTATTTGAGCCATCCGCTGTTTCAGTCCTTATTGGAGCAGGCCAAGGAAGAGTATGGATTCCATCACGAGATGGGACTCACTATTCCCTGTGAGAGAGTGGATTTTGAATACATAATTTCTGCTTTGGAAAGAAGGATTCCACTATCGCAAATATGGAGCTGGACGGGATAATGGAGTCGATATAAGAACGGATGGTATTCACACCGCCACAGTTTTGATCAACTCCAAACTTATTGAAATCTTTTATGTGACTGAAGTCACCACCGATACCTTTCGAGGTTGTTGTATCAATTCTGTCAACACAACTTGAACATAAGGCTTTGGAATTTTACTTTTACAGTGGACATTAGTCTGCTATGTCTTAGCTCTTTTTATTTTGCTACCTTCCCTAACTTTAGTATATTTACCATTTTCTTTTGCATACTATGATGATTTTATCATTCAATTTCATTAATGGATGCTCTACTCTGTATTAACATGCTATGATCCATGAATCTTCTCAAAAGACCCTTAGTTTCTTAATATAAAGCACAAATATTGTTTACTCAGTACCCTTTGACCTTAAAATAAAATTTGGAGCTACGTTTTAGAATAGAAAGAGAGTAAGACCTTAAAAAGGAACAGGTGCAGCCTTGGTCCTTTAGATTAAGACCAAAAGGGTATTTAGAATCTTATAGATATATGTTTACACTTGTAGGCATTGGAAACGATTTTAAGAAGGCTTTGGAGCAACTTGCTTGATTCTGGGAGCTTACCACTAATTGTTTGGTTCGTTTTATATATATATACCTACAGTGGGTTGGATTACTGAGTGGTTATTTGAGTCCACAACATAGTATTCTCACCCAAACAGAAATCTATATGCATCCCAGGCAACGAAATTGGGAAAACCTTGGTTAGAATTAGCATAGAAGCTAGACATTAAAAATTATTAAAGCACATCTAACTAGGTACACAAAATAATCACTTGCTCAACAGATTTGATAACAATGATCGACATTCAGAGTAGGCCAATGGTGTAGAGAAACACAAAACGGAAAATTATGTAAGATGTACCTTTAACTTGGTAAAAGATTTGATGGTTCTGAGAAGGGGCCTCAATATATTGAGCTTTGCAACTTACGACTTAGGCTTACTATGACAAGGAGTAACTCGATATGAAAAAGAGGCTATTAATGAAAAGGATCTTCAAATTTTCAAAAAATGACGGCCTTTTTGAGAAAAACTTGCAAGAAAGAAAATGATTTATTGAAAAGATATAGCTAGAAGTATAGTGATGTTAAAGAATGAAAAAGTTTTGAAACCTCTCTTGAGTAATAAATGAATAATATTGCACTGCAATTTCTTTCACATGAATAACATTGAACTTACATTGAATGAATGTTTTATATAAGATTGATAGGAAGATGACTAACATTAATGACTCAAAAAGATGCATCACATTTGAGGCTTTTATATATATACATATAGATTATAAATATATAAATAGAAGGTTGATAGGAAGATGATTAACATTAATGAGTCAGATGCAGCTCATTTGAGGTTTAAGGGTATGGATTTACATTTATATATCATGTAAGGATGACGGAATTTTTTTTTATAAAGGTATGGATTTACATTATATATCATGTAACGATGACGAAAAGACATTCTATGATGCTCAGTTACAAAGAGTATGAATGTTTCATAAAATAGGTAGCAATGATTTATAAAATAGATATAGTAGGGCACAGTTTTCAACAAGTAGAGATCCCCTATGCAGTTCAATTTAGCGCCATCTCTAAGCGCGGTTTGAAGGACGTTATAGTTGGCAAACGAATAAGCTTTACCGGGGGCGCTAAAATAGCAGGGGTGCCCAAATCGTAGATCATGACCAGATCAACGACCATGCCTCATTTTGGGGCCACAACATGCGTGGGTGTTAAAATCCTTGAGCGAGCCGAAATATAAACCACGATATTGCAAGAGAGATACGTGGCGGAAGGTGGTGAGTTTCGGGCCCAAAAGTGGTGTGGGTAAAAACCGTTTTCGATGACCCCGAAATCACGTGCTCATTTAGCGTCAAATCCAATAGCAGCACGTGGTCGCCCCCTAGTCGTCAAGCCTCGTCCCAATCCCAAGGGGAAATCAGTTAATGAACAAGGATTGGTAGTTGAAACCTCGGTTCACTCCATAAATAGAAGGCATGGAGGGTTTGGCCGTGGAGATAGAACTTTCAGCCCGAGGTACCACGATGGATGGTTTCTTCTTGCAAGCCCATACTGATCTGAGCTTGCGTCCTATAGAAGGATACATGCACAGTTTGACAGAAGTATGCATATATGAAAATCCTTGGATGGGATGGCCAAATGACTCTCCTAGCGGTTGTCCACTGATTTGAGTATAAATAGATCAATTTAAGAATTTGTTAAGTTCAATGGTTGAGAAGAGATCCCTATTTTGTAATAGTTTTATAGCAGAGTTTTTCTTTGGTTATGTATGAGACCAGAGACTTTTTCATTAATAGAAGTGAGTTTCTCATTATCTTGTTTCCTCTCGTGTTGAAACACTCGTTCATGGATGATCTAGACGAGGTGTTGTAGTTGTATTGTAATGGAGGTTTGAATATAATGTTGCTATAATTTGTTTCAGTATTTTATTTCGTTTTCATGTTTCCTCTTGTGCTTAAATGCTCGTGTGTGAATGATCCAAACGAGATTTTGTAGTTGTATTGTAATGGAGGTTTGATTATAATGTTGTTGTGATATATTTTAGTATCTTAAACTTGAGTTCAAGAGTCCTCTTGTGCCTGATTTTTTCTCCACCAAGATTCTTGAAGGTTGAATGCTCATGGCAAACTTGTCCATTTTCCTCACTAAGTCTTCCTCCTTCTCACCTTTAGCCTTAAACCACTAACTAAACTTAATGAGAACCGCATTCGCTCATGCATTCCTAGCCCAGTTTTCTGTGTTAAAACATTCTTATGTTGAGCTTTGTCCATTTGACCTCCACTCATAAACCTACCTCCACAAACATTTTGATGGGTACTGGGCTTATCCTCCTGCAATCTAAGGGTGACTCTTAGTACTAACATTCTTGGCATCATTATCGGGGAACGAATTGAAGACATTTCCCTGGGATTGAACGACAAATAAATTATGATTATGAGGGTGCATCAAAAATCAGTACCTTGAAGATTGCAGCTTGTAGTTGGCGACTCCATTGTTTCAGTTGTGGCTCCCAAAGGCAGACACACGAGGTCTACTCCACAACTACCTCTAGCAACACCTGAAGCTGACCCAGAGAAGATTATCAAGAAAGGAAAGACCTCTCCAGAAGGAATTCCTAACTGTTGTACCAGGTGATTCTGGTAATTTACATGATCCTTCTTTTAAAGCTCCAGTAGTTGTATCCAATTCTCCTTTTATACCATCTGCTAAAGTTTCCATAAGTTTATATTTTGAAAGCTTTTTTGTTGAACTCCCCCCTTCTAGTATTCATTTGGAAGGAGAAAGATTTGAAACCCTTGTTTCCCTTGATATTGTAAAGTGGTTTAAACCCAAGAGCTTAGAATATTTTCCCACTTTGGGTTTTCCTACTCCTCCTCCTATCAAAGTTATTGTAACTAAAGAGGGGGAAACTTCTTTTCCTTTGAACCCTATACCATTCTCCTCCAACACTCAACCTCTTCCCCTTTCCCCTAGAAATGCAATGGTAGTCCTACATGTCCAAACTCCATCGCCCCCTTGTTCTCCTACAGTTCAGATCTAAATGGAAGGTGGTAATCTTCCTAGAAATAGGATGGATGCCATAATGGCTGCTAGATATGCCCCTCTTGTTTTACCTTAGCCTATGAATGCTCTCCCAGTTGGAGACTACCTTAAGGACATGTGCAAGTTCACAGGGGAGGAATACATAACTGTAGAAGAACACCTTTCAACTTTTTATAGTTATGCAATAATCTTAACATTGAAAATAAATATGTGTGGATGAAAGTTTTTGTACAGAGCCTTGATGGTGAGGCTAGGAAATGGTTTAGGGAATTGACTCCTGGATCTATTGTTGGGATTGAAGCTATGGATGATTCATTCTTTAAGCATTTGAGGGATAAAAAAAATTCTTTATTATATTACCGAATTTGGGTCACTTAGGAGGAAAGAGGGGGAATATGTTTCAAATTTCTCAAAAATATTTAATAAAATGTACAATAAGATTCCCATTGAAATAAATCCTACAGAAACCTCTACCAAGATTACTTATTCTAGCCTTTTGACCCTTAGTTTTTCCTCCGATTGAGAAAAAGAAGAGCTACCTATTTAGCTCATATGCAAGATGCAACCCTTGAAGTAGAGTCTAATATATTGGCAACTGACAAGCTTAGGAGTAAATCTAATAGAGACAGAAGAAAAGGTAGGGCTGAAGCTTCAACCTTTGATTCCTATGATACCCACCCTCAAGTGGATGAATTGACAAAACTAGTAAAATCACTTTCTGTAGGAATTGAAAAATTGAAATTTGAAGGAAATCAGAGCTATAGGAACCCCCAGAATGCTGATAATAGGGTTAACTTCAGAAGACACAATAATGCCCCTCAGATCATCCAAATAGATAAAAGAAATAGGGATAGGGATGATCAAAAAATCCAAGCCCCTCTCCAAAATAACTTGGTTACTGATGAAGAAGGAGAGGAAGAAGAAGTTGAACCTGAAATCGATTGTATTGGTGACACCTCTTCATCTCCTCATTTAATCCAATCTGCATATGCAGAGTCTCTCATGGATAGCTAACTAAACGAGCTGAGCAAAGGGGAAAGGACCAATGGAAATCCAAATAGATACAGCCTAAGGTCAAAGAAGAAAGAGGGGAAGCCTAACATTTCTGATCATCCTACTAGAATAGAGAATCATGTTAAGGGTGTGGTAGCTAGAAACAAAGAAAAAGAGGCACAAAACCCACAGGCAGTGGTTAAGATCCCTACCCCAAAAGTTAAGGAGATTATGAATCCTCCCTCCTCTTTTATCTTTGAGAATGAGATTCAAAAGATTAAAATCCCTGTACCTTTTTTGGAGCTAGTTAAGAATGAGGATTGCAAAAGGTACCTTTCCAAAATGTTGCAACATGAACCTTCATCTTATCCCACATATTCAACCAACCTCTAAGATGAAAAACCAACTGTCATACTAGGACCTTTGGTAGAGGATAGGATTGATCATTCTTCTCCTTTCTATACATCATTGAACATTCATGATAAAGCATTTCACAACTATTTGATGGATTCAGGGGCATCTCATAATCTCATGCCTAAGACTGTCATGTATGAGCTTGGGTTCGAGGTTACAAAAACCTACCATGACATATACTCATTTGATTCCAGGACGATGTAGTGTCTTGGAGTTATCAAAGACCTGGTTGTTTCCTTGTTCCAATTGCCAATGAAAAGTGTGGTCATGGATATTGTGGTGGTTGATGTCCCCCCTAAGTTTGGGATGCTCTTGTCTAGATATTGGATCAAAATACTAGGGGTAACTCTACAAATGGATCTTTCATATGCCACCATTCCTATGTTTGGGGGGGGGACATAGAAAGATTTATAGGGAAGCACAACTTGCTTACATTATCTGTGATGAAGAAAATCCTACCAACCACCCCATTTTTGCAGTTGATACTGATTTAGGAACCAGTATGTTATAGCTCATGGATGCTCCTCAAACACCTATTGAAATAAGAAAGCAGCCTATTACCTCTTGTGAATATCCTCCTCCCAATACCTTTATTTGGAAGATGTTTTTTGATGGATCCTCTTCTAGGGAGAGTGTTGGTGTTGGGATAGTATTTATTTCCCCTACCCAATAGACCATATCTCTATCTTACAAACTTGAATTTGAAGCAACAAACAATGTGGCAGAATATGAGGATCTTGTTTTGGGTTTGAGGGATGCTAAATACATGATGATTGAAGAGATAACATCATTTGGAGATGTTGAGTTAATTGTTCATCAAGTCAAAAATATGTATCAAGAGAAACACCCCAGGTTTAGGACCTACAAAAATGAAGTCTGGGATCTTGTTGATAGTTTCTTCTTGTATTTTAATATCTCATTTGTTCCAAGAGAGGATAACATTATGGAAGATTCCTTGGATGTCTCAGCAAGTAATTTCAGGGTTCCTTTTCCCCCCAAACTCAAGTATGATGTGGAAGTAAAGTATAGACCCTCTATTCCTGACAATGTCAAACATTGGAAGGTTTTTGAGGATTTCTTGAGACCGTGGATGAATTTTATGCTTTACATATTGATCAAGAGCAGGATACTAAACAAATCCCTCATGATGATATTTTTCTGAATAAAATTAATGACCATCATATTGTTTAGTTACCCAGTAACCATATTCCAAAAGGACTTGTCCCTTTGGAGAGGTTGTTTGATAGGAATGATGTGGTTGTACATATTAAAGGTTCAACTGAAAATGTTGATGTGATTGAATGCAATTTAGGAACAGAAGAGGATCCAAAGTACGTTAAATTTTCTAGCAGTTTGTCAAAGGAACAAAGGGCTGAGTATGTCAAGCTTTTGAAAGAGTTTGCTGATGTGTTTGCCTAGAAATATGAAGATTTAAGAACATATGACAACAACATAATTGAACATAAGATCCCTATGAGAGAGGAGACCAAGCCTTTTAGGCATAAACTCAGACAAATAAATCCCATGTTGCTGCCTATTATGGAAAAAGAAGTGAAAAAGTTGTTGGATGCCCAGATCATCATTCCTTTGAGATATTCAGAATGGGTGGCTAACTTGGTGCCTATGAGGAATAAAAATGGGGAAATCAGGTTATGTGTTGATCTCAATAATTTGAACAAGAGCTAAAAAAATGATAACTACCCCTTGCCAAAGATGGAACACATTTGCAGAGAGTGGCTAGTTCATCTAGGATGTTTATGATTGATGGATTATCTTCTTAAGGCACATTGTGTTAGCAGAAGGGGTAAGAATTGATCCAAGCAGAGTAGAGGCCATCTAGACCTTATCTTTTCCTAGATCTAAGAAAGAGGTTCAGTCTTTCTTGGCTAAAATCAATTTTCTAAGAAGGTTCATCTCTAACTTTGTTGAATTAGTGAAGTACATTACAACCATGCTCATAAAGGGAAATGAGGTGAAATGGAATTCTGAGGATCGAGAATCTTTTGATCAGATAAAAAATGAATTGACTGAAGCACCCCTACTCATCAACCCTGGTTATTACATGAAGTTTCTGATATTTTCCTTTGCCTCATTTGACACATTGGTTGTTGTTTTGCTATAGAAAAATGCAGAGGGGTTAGAGCAACCTATTTCATTTTTCAGCAGAGCATTGAGGGATGCAAAAATGAGATATGATATCATGGAAAAACAGGCATATGCTTTGGTCAAAGCCTCAGATATTTCAGAATATATGTTTTGCATTCAAAGATTGTTGCATATGTCCCTTTAGCCTCAGTGAAAGAGATATTGATCCAGCCTAACATAGATGGGAAGAGAAGAAAATGGATTGTTAAAATTTTGGAATTTGACCTTGAAATGAAGCCCACTAAATTGGTGAAAGGCCAAGGTTTAGCCAGGTTATTGGCTGAATCAAATTGCAAATATTTGGGGGTTAATTTCATGAACATAAACTCAGAAAATCAGGAAGTTGATTTTGCAGATAAAAACTCTCATGTCAGCCCCAATTTCATAGAATTCACTTGGTATAGAGATATCATATATTTTCTGCAGAAGTTACAGCCTCAAATGGCTTGGACAAGAACAATGTGAGATCTTTGAAACTCAAATCAATCAAATATTATCTCATTGATTAGGTTTTGTATTGGAAAGATCCTCTAGGAGTTCTTTTGAAATGTCTGGATCCACAGGAGGCCCAAAGGGCCATAACTGATTTTCATGACAGCTTATGTGGGGGGCATCATTTTTGGAGGACCACAACTTATAAGATCCTCGGTGCTAGGTATTTCTGGCGTGATCTTTTTACTGATGTTTTTGCAAAGATTAGAGCTTGTGTCAAATGCCAAAAATTTTCTGGAAAGCAACAACTCAAATCTTTGCCTTTGAAACCTCTGGTGGTTTCTAGACCTTTTCAACAGTAGGGTCTTGACTTCATTGGAGAAAACCACCCAGCCTCAAGTGGTCAGCACATGTGGATTTTGACTACCACTGATTATTTCACCAAGCAGATAGAAGCCATTCCTACAAGGAGTGCCTCCCACAAGGTAATCATTAGCTTCCTTGAAGATATCATATCCAGATTTGGTTGTCCAAGAAGGATTATTACTGACAATCTTGTCTCCTTCAAAGCTGAACCATTGATCAAGTTCTATGAATAGTATGGGATTACATTAATCCATTATAATCCTTAATACTCCCAAGGAAATGGTTTGGCAGAGTCCTGTAACAAGAGCCTCATAAAGATCATCAAGAAATTGTTAGAAGACAATAAGACAGCATGGGACTCAAAGCTGGAATTAGCATTATGGGCTGACAAGATTACAACAAAGAGATCACTTGGTGTTTCCCCTTTTCAAATGGTATATGGGGTTGAAGCTATCTTTCCTACTCAACTTGCCTTGCCCGTGGAAAAATTCCTCCAGGACTACCAAGGAGTACCTGATGATATAGTCAGGAGGATACAAAAGCTAGTATAAGTACAACAGACTAGGGAGCAACTACTTGATAAAGCTCAATACCATCAACAGAAGATAACACGAGCCTTTGACAAGAAGGTAAGCAAGGAAGATTTCCAGCTGGGAGATCTAGTGCTCAAATGGGATGCACCCAAGAAAGACAAAGGAAAACATGGTAAATTCAAAGCCTTATAGATTGGTCCTTTCAAGATTTTAGAGGTATTTTCAAATAACACTTATAGATTGCAGAACTTGGAGGATTCTGAATTTTTTGGTGGCCCTATCAATGGGTGCTTTCTAAAAAAATAGTTTGCTTAAGCCATGATTGGATTTCCATCCATTGTAAATACCACTTTTGCTCTTATTTATGTTTGAATAATTGACCCCATGACCCAAAAGCTAAGGCAGTTAAGAACCAAATACCAATATAGCATAGAAAAACCTCAAAAAAAGTACTCAACACCTTGAAAAAGAGATAATTTCAGATAATAAGCCTCTTCGAGGGGGCAACCTCCTTTTACCCCACTTAAATGTTCAAGTGCAAGATGATTCAAAATGAAAATGTCTCCTTGGTATATATAGGAGACTAG
>ML778362.1:1736665-1756593 GCA_009831015.1 Picea engelmannii
GGAAGTTCTCAATGTGCTCGGTAACTGAACCCTTTTGCTTGAGATTTATCAATTGGCTAAAGAAGGTATTGCTCCTTGTATCCTCATAGTGTGCTGTCATTTCTTCCGTGAAAATTGTCCAAGTGATGAGTGATTTGCGAGAAAAAAGCCATCGATACCATACAAATTGATTAGGTTCTAAATATAAAGAATCAATTTGTACCTTTTGTGTATGTGGCACATTATGGAGATCAAAGAATTGCTCCATCTGAAGTATCCATGTGATTGGGTCCTTGCCATGAAACTTCCTCATATCAATCTTAGGAACGTGGTTGGTCTTCAAACCAAAGTTGTAGTTTCTCCATTCTTGATTCACCTTCATTGTGTCCTCATCATGAATTTCATGGGATACATTTTCACTTTCAGGTGTCTTCTCTGTTACGAAATTTTTCAATACTTCCATGATCTCCCCTTTTAAACCATCCATCTTAGTATCCAACTTAGCTTCCATTGAATCCATCTTCTTTTGTAGTTCATTTATGTCCCTACACATTTCTTCACCTTCATCAAGAGTCCAAGTAGGATTTTCTAGAGGCTTAGTTGGTGTATAAGTACCCTTTTTTGGTGGCATGTTGGCTAAGTATCACTTTTGAACCTTGATTTTGAGGTGGTTCTGCTAGACAATATTTCTTCTGTTGTATCTCACAAGTTTCAGCTCTTCTGGGTATGAAAATTTCTCTTATGTAGTTCTCTAATATTTCTTCTCTGCAATGCCATAGGTCTGATAGAAATTGGATGTGCCAAGTGGAATTTATGGTAACTTCCCCACAACTTGCCAATTTTTGTCCTTTCCATGAGATCTCACTTGTATAGCGTGGCCTGCACAAAATAATTGATATAAAATTCTGAAACTCGCACCATAAATACTACAGACTATCCACGATCCAATGAAACTAGTCCCACTCAATTTGGATACTCTAGGAATAAGTTATGATTTGTTTACCTGGAACACCTTCTTGAGACTAGTCAATAGGACTAGTCAGATACCCTATCTTACACAGGGTGTATCTACAAATTTAAGATAACCCAGAAGCTAAATTTTTTATCACAAATACCTTGCTAATTTTTGTAAATAGCCTCCAAAGTTTAGGGTCTGAAACATTACGAAAACGTTTTTATAGTGAAAATGCCGCAATGACTCATTTCAAGATGATTCTAGAACCCTATCTTGTACAGGCTATATCTCCGAAATTATAAGGCCTCGGGAGCTAAATTTTGAACCCAACGTACCTTGATCTGTCTTCTAAATATGCTCCAAGACATTTCTTCTGAAACGTTGTAGAAAAAAGTTATAGAGAAAATGCCAAGGTGTCTCAGATGTAGCAGCGAAACCCCAAGACCTTGAGCTTTGATACCATATGTTAAGAACCAAATACCAATATAGCATAGAAAAACCTCAGAAAAAGTACTCAACGCCTTGAAAAAGAGATAATTTCAGATAATAAGCCTCTTCGAGGGGGCAACCTCCTTTTACCCCACTTAAATGTTTAAGTACAAGATGATTCAAACTGAAAATGTCTCCTTGGTATATATAGGAGACTAGGAGGTATAATTACAACTAATGGTCTAAAGTCGACATAAATAAAATAACATTACCAATATAATATGCCCCAATTAAGGGGTAATGAGCCAATATTAGGGCTTAACAAAGGCACTGAAACTGCTTGTTCTTGGAAGCTCACAAGGAGCATGACATCCTCTGTGGAGCCAATGTTATCACATGAAGTTGTCAAGGGTTGCAGGTGATAGCCATGCGTATAGGAAAACATGAGGGCACAGTTTTCAATATTAGAGATTCCCTGTGCAGTTCAATTTAGTGCCATCTGTAAGTGCGGTTTGAAGGACGTTATAGTTGGCAGGCAGATAAGCTTTAGTGGGGACACTAAAATAACAGGTACGCCCATATCACAGATCGCGACCAGATCAACGAACACGCTTCATTTCGGGGTCACAACATGCTGGGGCGTTAAAATCCTTGAGCAGGCCAAAATCTAAGCCACGGTATTATGGGAGAGCTACATGGTGGAAGGTGGTGAGTTTCGGGCCCAAAAGTGGTGTGGGTCCAAACCGCTTTTGACGAACCCGAAATCACGTTCTCATTCAGCGTCGAATCCAATAGCAGCACATGACTGCTCCCTAGTCATCAAGCCTCATCCTGATTCCAAGGGGAAATCAGTTAATGAACAAGGACTGGTAGTTGAAACCTCAGTTCACTCCATAAATAGAAGGCATGGAGGGTCTGGCCGTGGAGACAAAACTATCATCCTGAGGTACCACACTAGACGGTTTCTTCTTGTAGGCCCATACTGATCTGAGCTTGCGTATGAAAAAAGGATACACACTGTCTGACAGAAGGATGCACAGACGAAAATCCTTGGACGGGATGACCAAATGACTCTCCTAGCGTTTGTCCACTAATCTGAATATAAATAGATCAGTTTAAAAATTTGTTAAGTTCAATGGTTGAGCAGAGCTCCCTATTTTGTAACCGTTTGATAGAAGCGTTGTTCTCTGGTTATGTATGAGACTTGAGACTTTCTCATTAATAGAAGTCAGTTTCTCTCATCATTGTGTTTCCTCTCATGTTAAAATACTCATGCATGGATGATCCAGACGAGGTGTTGTAGTTGTATTGTAATGGAGGTTTCATTATAATGTTGCAATGATCTTTTTCAGTATTTTCTTTCGATGTCCTATTTCCTCTTGTGCTGAAATGCTCGTGCATAGATGATCTAGACGATATGTTGTAGTTGTATTGTAATGGAGGTTTGATTATAATGTCATTGTGATATATTTCAGTATCTTAAACTTGAGTTCAAGAGTTTTCTTGTGCCTGATTTTGTTTGCACCAAGTTGCTTGAAGGTTGGATTCTCATGGCAGACTTGTCCATTTTCCTCACTAAGTGTTCTTCCTTCTCACCTTTATCCTTAAACCAGTGACTGAAGTTAATAAGAACCTCATTTGCTCATGCATTGCTAGCCCAGTTTTCCATGTTAAAACATTCTTATACTGAGCTTTGTCCATTTGACCTCCACTCATAAACCTACCTCCACAAACATTTTGATGGGTAGTAGGCTTATCCTTCTACAATCTTAGGATGACTCTCAATGCTAACACATTAAACTTTAATTTAATTATTGTGAAAAAAGAAATTATTAATTTTTTAAGATTTACTTTTATATTTGGATTTAAATTTTAAACCTTTTACTAAATTAAATATTCATCTTAGAAATATATGCGTATATGATATCATAGGAGTGTCCTCAATGTCTATATCTTCCATATTAAAACGAATCTTTATACATGGCTCATTTTGCATATGGTGAAATAGTAACAAAAAGAACTTGTATAAGGTTCGATCGTAAAGGATATTAATCCTTTATATAATAGTTGTAAATATTCTTTATAAATGAATCCCATAACTATACACTTTAATTGATATGAAAAGCCAAAGGAAATTGTCCATGTTTGTTATAAAGACATGGATTTGGATTTGATGCTTAAGTCTTTTATTAATTTTATGCAATTTTTTAAACATTTTTTTTATTCTCTAAAACATAGGAATGTCTTGAATGTTGAAAGCCTTCACATCAAAATAAGTATTTAAATATAGTTCATTTTGTATATGGTGTGGAATGATGACAAAAGGAACTTGTATAAAGTTTTATAATAAAAACATTTATGCTTTTATAAAATAGGTGACAATGCTTCATAAAATGGGAAGTTAAAAGAAATTTTTGAAGAACCATGCTTGTTATAGAGGTATGGATTTCCATTTAAATATTTTTATAAACATTTTCACTTATCATATATTGCTAACTTATTAGTTTATGTGATTTTTTGGTTAAATCCAGTCTTATTGATAGATTTAGTGTTAACTTATTATTTTATGTGATTTTTGGTTAAATCATTTTTTATTGATAGATTTAAGGGTTGTGCAAGTTAATGTCTTTATCTCATAACACATTAATTGCAATGGAAGTTTGGAAAACCAACAATCTATTTACTAGGAGGAACTATTAGAGATACATGCACAACTTATTAAAATATGCTATGAAAATATGAAACATAGAAAATTGAATTAATGTTTCATAGTTATATATATATATATATATATATATATATATATATATATATATATATATATTATGAAAAATTAGTATACCTCAAAAAATCCATGTTCTTATAACAATAGTATATTACTCTTTTTCTAAAATATAATGTGTATGTTCATATTAAGATGTCAATTTTGTATCTAAATGTTGAAATTTCTTTAAAAACAATTCGTGTGTGTCACTATTTTCTCATTATATATATATATATATATATATATATAGAGAGAGAGAGAGAGAGAGAGAGAGAGAGAGAGAGAGAGAGAGAGAGTGAGTTTTTAAATACAACTCTATAAATGTGTACAGTTTCATTAACGATGAATATGTCGATCATATTTAGAAACATAGTTGGAAATGGAGATAAGAATAGGGAGCTAGAAAAATGGATGCGTGCCACCCAGTTTGTCAATGTCAAGCTAAAACCAAAGAAACCAACGCATACAACATGTATACGAAAAGAGGTAGTCTCACCATTTTTTTTAATTTACTAGAATGCACAAGTATTTTCATTACATAAATTCAAAACTTTATAAAACTTACATTGCCTTTACGATTGGGACCTATTTTAAGACCTTTGTTTCATAAGGAAAGATTTAGAATTAGGACATATCTTCCTCTCCTAAGCATAGTCAATACCCATAGGCCCATACTCTTTGTGAAAAACAACTTAATAATGCCTATAATACGACTTAGGGGTCAAATACCCCACACAGAGGCCATGTGTCATGGTTTGAGACCTTGTTCATAGCACTTGATGCATAGAAGGTTAGTTTTCTTGCAAAGGGCCCTTGTTTTCCTTCTCAACCATGGCATATGCCCGTGGACCCCTCACTAATGCTCAAAATCAATTAATGGTAGCCATATCCTACTTAGAGGCCAAAGTTCCCAAAGAAAGGTTCTATGTGGTGTTTTAATGCATCCTTCACCATGCATGAGATTGAGAATCTTTGCAAATGCCTAAGCCACTTATTATACTTCTATGACCATTATCAAGATGAAAAGGCTCATCAATGTTACTAAAAACATGATAATGTTCCTTAGCAAATCACTCATAGTCAAAAGATCTCCAATAGATGCAACATTTTGTTGATTTAGGTACTTTTATGGCAGTTGAGACTAAAAAGATTCATTTAGGGAAAAATATCATTGTTATTGTCTCGAAAATTGGTTAGACCTCTAGACCCATTATTTTTGCATTACTAACCTAATAATGGAACCTAAAACACCCTTAGAGACAATTAATAACCAACAGAGGTCTAATGTGGTGGTTCAAGTTCTAGTCCATGGTGTTTGAGCTTTAGAAGAAAGGGTTAGGGATAGATTCTATTGTTTCCCTCCCTTGACTATGGTCATAGACCCGACACCATCCATGATGATAAAGACCTATTAATGGAATCCATATTCAACTCATATGTAAAAGAATCCTTGCATAGGTATCATGTCATTATTTGTAGGTGGTGTTCATGGTTCTTAAGCTAGTGAAGGTTCAGTTAGAAATTAAGGCCATTACTTATCCTGAAACATGATTATGCCTTGGTACACATTTCTAGTGCACAAACCCCACTCATGGTGCCTATATCCCCCTCAGAGACCAAATATAGTTCCCTACTAATTTCCTATATGTTGGTACCAAAAAGCTTCATTTATGGAACAATGTCATTGTTGTTGTCTCATGACCTTGGTTAAACCTTTAGAGCCATTATTAATTCATAACTAACCTAATAATGAAACCCATTGCACCCTTGGAGACAATTGATAACCAACAAAGGTCTATTGTGGTGGTTCAAGGACTAGTCCCTATTGTTTGAGCCTAAGAAGAAATTTTTAGGGCTAGAGGCTCTTATTTCCCTCCATTAATTATAATCATGGACTTGAGACCATCCATGACATTAAATACCTCATAATGGAACCAATATTCAACTCATATGTGAAAGACTCGTTGGAGAGGGCTTGTGTCATTGTTTCCAGGTGTTTTTCATGGTGCTTAAGCTCATGAAGGGTCAATTATGGCTTAAGGTATTTACTTTCCCCTAACCATGTTTATGCCTCAATACACATTCCTAGTGTACAAATCGTACTCATGGTGCCTATACCCCCCTTGAAGGATGAATACCCCCTACTAATTTCTCATGTGTTGGTTCAAGTACTTGTTTAAGGCTCTTGAAAAGATTCAATAATATCCTAAGACACTAAATTTTATTCTTTGATGATGGTGAAGACCCAACAAACCATCCATATTCTTGTTTGGTGGTATAAATTTTTTTTTCAGGGAACTTAAACATAAGAGACAAGGTTTATGGATAGAGGTTCTTGTTTCCCTTCTGTAACTATGGTCATGGACCTAAGACCCATCTATGATGCCCAAGACCTCATAATGTCACCCATATTCAACTTAGATTTCAAATAATCCCTATAGAGGACTCGTGTCATGGTTTTTAGGTGTTTTTCATGGTGATCTTGATCTAAAGAATGTTTAATAGGGATTAAGGATATTATCCCCCCCTTTGAAAATGTTTATAACTCAACACACATTTCCAATTTACAAAACATACTCATGGTGCATGTATCTGACTTGGAACCCAAAGGCCCCTAATAAATTTCCTTCATGTTCATTTGAGTACTTGTTCAAGACTCTTCATCTCAAGAGAGTTCAATAATATCCTAAGACAATAGTTTTAGTATTTGAGGATGGTCAAGGCCCTGAAAACCATCCATGCTCTATTGTGGTGTTCTGAGGATGTGTTCATGGAGCTTGAGCTTAGGAAGTTATTTTTAGGGCCCAATGTTGTTGTTTCCCTTCCCTAACCAATATAAAGTGTGTTCGAAAACACAGGTATTCCAATAGAGGACAAACACCTTCAATAACCACTCACACAACCATATCAAAGATAAACACACTAATTTTTTGATGTGGTAAGACCCCTATGGGGAAACATCCACAACCCCATCCAACGCGACCACTTGGAGCAGTTTATTAATGCAAAAGAAAAAGATTACACATAGATTTTACAAGAGAGTTTCTCAAAATTGATCATCGACAGATTACCCTCCATGCTCTTTAAATAGAGATCATGGACCAATTGGGTGTTAATCCATGGATCAATCACTGTTAAGATCGAGAATAATATGAACCGCCGGATCACTCTATGTCGGGAACATATCGTGACCGTCAGATTTCCTAACTACAAATGCATACTAATGAAACACATGTTTACCTAACGACACATTAGACCAAGTAGATATTAACTAACTCTTAAGTGTCTAAATATCCTAACATCCTTCCTTAATAACAACTTGGGATAGGATTGAAGGATTTACAATAGTGACACAATAGGAGAATGAAAGAGGCATTAGAGCTTATCCCCCCTTGAGGAAAAATTCCTTAATTCCTAACATAGATCGAATTTTGGAAAACTTCGCTTCTGTAAGAGACTTTGTGAAAATGTTTGTAACTTGATCTTCTATAAGGAAAAAGAGTACTTCAATAACTTGATCATGAATGAGCTTTCTAATGAAGTGCATGTGTATCTCGATGTGCTTGTTGCGCTGATGTTGAAATGGGTCTTTGGCGAGATTGATGGCACTATGATTGTCGCACCAAAGGTTGGTCGGATGTTGTTTCTTGAATCCAAACTCTGAAAGGATCTATTGAAGCCACAAGGTTTCCTGACTTGAATTTACCGTTGCTTGGTACTCTACTTCTTCTGAAGAAAGTGAAATATCTTGTTGTTTCTTACAGGCCCAAGTGGCAGGTCTTGAACCAAGGCTGAAAACATAACCTACAGTAGACTTCCGATCATCAAGGTCTCCAACCCAATCTGAATCAATGAAGCCAACCAATAAAGGAGTCCCCCCTAAACTATAATGTATCACGAACCGAACTATACCATAGACATAGCGAAGTATCCTTTTAGCTTCTTTCCAATGGCTTTCATGGGGTGTTTTCATATACTAGGCAATAAGACCAACAACAAAGGAAAGATCAGTATAGGTATGAGTCAAGAATAAGAGGCTACCAACTAACTGATGATACAGGGTGGCATCAACTTCAGGAGAACTACAGGTGGCAGTAAGCTTGAATCTAGTATGGAAGGGAGAAGGGGATGGTTTACAATCATCCATGTGAAAGAGACTAAGAAGGTCACAAGCATACTTAGACTGGGAAAGAAAAATTTCTTCATTGGTTTGCAAAACTTCGAGGCCAAGGAAATAGTGCGAAAAACCTAAGTCTATCATTTCAAATTTCTTCTTAAGGCTGGTTTTCACATGGTTTAAAATTTTTGAGTCACTACCAGTAAGGACAAGGTCATCAACATAGAGGAAAAGGATTATGATATGGATTCCTACTTTCTTGGTATAGACATTAGGATCAGAATGACATCTAGAGAATCC
Source organism: Picea engelmannii (assembly GCA_009831015.1). NCBI lineage: Eukaryota > Viridiplantae > Streptophyta > Pinopsida > Pinales > Pinaceae > Picea > Picea engelmannii. The sequence goes on from ML778362.1 coordinate 1,745,210, forward strand.
TGTGTCAATAAGAAATTTTTCCATTTTGGCATACCAATATCGGGGAGCTTGCTTAAGACCATAAAGAGATTTCTTAAGGTGACAAACAAGGCTAGAGTTATTTTGGACATAGCTAGGAGGTATTTCCATGTATATTTCTTCTTGCAAATCCTTTTGCAAGAAGGAATATTTAACATCCATCTGATGGACCTCCCATTTATGTGAGGCAACAAGGGAAAGAAAAAGGCAGATGGAATTCATTTTGGCTACAGGGGAAAAGGCTTCATTATAGTCAACTCCTTCAACTTGGGAAAATCCTTTGGAAACTAACCGAGATTTGTGTCTTTCAACACTTCCATCTAATGCATACTTAGTTCTGTAGACCCATTTACATCTGAAAAGTTTTCTTCCTTTAGGAAGAGGTACAAGATCCCAAGTATCATTGTCCATTAAAGAACGATATTCTTCATTCATTGTTGTATCCCAATATGGATGACCTGAAGCTTCTGCAAATGTCTCTGGATCATGAGTCTTTGAAACTTGAGCCAAAAGAGAAGAGGCTTGCTGGAACTATGAACATGTTTGACTCTGATCTGAAGGATCACCGAAAATATCACCAACTGCTTCTCATGTTGAACAGACCCATCTAGGAAGCAGTGGATCTGGTGCTAGTTTAGGTTCAAAGGACTCATATGGAGAAAGGTGAGAAGCCGGAGGTGTATTTTCATCCTCATTGTCATCATCTGAAGAAGAAACCAAAATAGGAACAAAAGAAGGCACAAACGCCGAAGATGGCTCATAGGCCGAAGAAGGCACAATCACCAAATTAGGCTCACAAGCCAATATATTTTCATCAAATTGAACATCTCTTCTAATAATAATTTCATTACAATGTGGTTGAAGAATCTATAACCTTTGACATCTTCAAAATATCCAAAAAATATACATGTCTTGCTTTTAAGCTACAATGCTTTCATTTTCTCATTAGGAATGTGAGCCCATGCTATATTGCCAAATACACAAAAGTGGCTTACATCTGGTTTAATTTTAGTCCAAGATTATTCCAATGTTGTATTTTTAAGAGCCTTTGTGGGAGTGCGATTTACTATGTAATTTGCACAGTTGATTTCTTTCGCCCAATACTTTAGAATTAATCCTTTAGATTAGATCATACAATTAGCCATTTCTTTTAATGTGTGGTTCTTTCTCTCAGCAACACTATTTTGTTGTGGTGTATATGGAATAGTGTGTTGCATTTGGATGCCCTATGTAGTGCAGTAACTTGTAAAATTATTGTTCACATATTTGCCTCCATTATCTATTCTTAACTTTTGAATTTGATTTCCAGATTGATTTTCTACAAGGGCCTTGTAGGCTAAAAAATTTTCTCTTAAGTTTTAAGAAGTAAACCCAAGTAAGTCTGGAAAAATCATCGATGAAAGTTAAGAAATAATTGCACCCAGAAAAAGAAGGAAAAGAAAGTGGACCACACAGATCACTGTGAACAAGATGCAAAGGGCCCAAGGCATGCCAAGAGGAACGTTTGTCAAAATTGTCCCAATGATGTTTGCCAAGAACACAACCGGCACAAACACCATTTCTGCATGAAACAAGAGGAAGACCTATCACCATTTGTTGGTTACATAGTTGTTGCAATGAGTGATAGTTTAGATGACGAAACCGCTCATGCCAAAGTTTTCTCAAGTCATCGTTATGAGCAACAAAAAATGATAAAAAAGATGATGGCCCAAAGTTGTCAAACTTGTACAACCTGGTAATATCATCAACAACTCCAGTCACAAGAACATTCTTAGGATCTTCTAGATCCTTGATTACAACTTGGTGAGGTGAAAACTCTACGGTTTTACCTTCACCTGAATGAGTGATTTGATATAATGATAGAAGGTTACAAGAAAGACTTGGAACACATAATACATCATTGAAATGACCATTTTCTACTTGAACTGTTCTATATCCTTCAACACTAAGAGATTTATCATGACCAAAAAATATTTTATTGATGTTACATTCATTTAGAGAATAAAATATGTCTCTATCCTTAGCCATATGATAAGATGATCCAGAATCAATAATCCACTCATCGGAAGAAGAAGTAGAAGTTGTATTGAAGGAGAAACTAGAAGTGAAAAGTGCATCTCCATGATAAGAAGAAGAAGAAGAAGAGGTATAATCAATATTGATGTTTTGCTTCTTCATTGTTCATTCTAAAGCTTCCATCTTCTTGAAACATTTGGACTCATCATGACCATCTTTATCATAAAAGTTTCAATGTCTGTCAATATTCTTACTTTTATATTTTGATCCTTTGTCACCATTAGGAGCGAAAGTTATATTAGTGGGTTGGGGACCCTTATATTACTTCTTGTTGTGGCGAGGATGTTGATTCTTGGGATTCTTGGATTTATCTTTCTAATGGACGACTAAGGCATTGTTGGAGGTACCTGCAGTATTGATCACTCCAAGTTGTACAAGTTTATCTTTCTCTCTAATCAAAGCATCACAAAATTTCTCAAGACTTGGTTTTTTATAAGTTGTCCCTAGAGCCTCTTGCATGGCATAAAAGGTAGATACAAACATTGAATATGCACTACCTAGCTTAGAAATAATAAGATAGATGCAACGATATTCTTCTATCTTTATCTTACATTCTTCACATAAAATTATGAGTGTTTTAAACTTAGATAGATAGTGTTCAATGCAAGAAAAATCATTTGGACTTAAAGTCAGTACTTGATTTTCTAACTCTTGTGATGGAATAATATTATGTTTACCAAACACAGATTCAATCTTTTCCCAATCTTCTTTGGGTTGATCAATTGATTGAAGGTGGAACCTTAAATAAGGAGAGATGGACATTCTGATTAATCCATGTTCTTCGTCATTCCTATTATCCCATTTGACATTCTTATCAGCATTAGTGGGTGTTGTTTCCTTTCCCAAGGTAATCCAGTACAAGCCTTTACTTCTTAATAAATCCTCCATATGGGATTTCCATTTGAAGTAGTCTGTGTTGGTAAGCAAGAGATTATTTGTAGAAGCCATAATAAATATGCAGATAATATGGATTTAAAAATGGAAACTAGTGATCTAGATGGAAATATCTCAAAAATTTAGGCAGTTTTAAAAAAGCGACATTCAAAACAAACTTCGGATCTGAGAGTTATGCCCTTTTTAAAAAAAGGCATAAACGATAACCAAAGGACCACGTGGTGGTGTAAGTTTCTTTATGAAGTGACCCACTTTTATAAAAAGAAGTGGGGATCACTTTTACAATGAAGTTACCTTATAAAAGAAAAAATGCATGCAAAATAAATAACTCTAAAATAAAATATTAAAGCTACTTATAGTGATTCACTTTTATACTTGAAGTAAAATACACTTTACAATTTTAGCATGAACTTTTTCAAAAAAAGTAACAAGAAAAGAGACTTGAACTCAAGACCTCTTACTTAATAAGGTAGCTTTTAACCAAGTGGTCTAGCAAAACATATTGTATTGTTAGCAAGAGGATTGTTTTTGTTGTTGTTCGTGCTAAAAAAAAACTATTTTCACACAAGAAAAATATGTTTCTTCTCGATGACAACAACGGTTAGATCTCGGTTAGCTTACCCAGAAGATGAACCTTTTCCTTTTTGTTTCTGATTTTTCGAGATCACATAAGGTGCAGGGAAAAGAGCATACACATATCTAAAAGAGTAGAAAACCAAAAATAAATTATATAAAACCAAAATAATACTCTGCAAAAATTTAAAAAATGCGTATTCGGGGTTTATACCTCTATATCTGACTAAAATGGTCGTATCTTGGGAAAATGAAAACCTTTTCGAATGAAACGAAAAGTGTTCCTAATTGAAATGAGTTCTCTGGATGTAATGGAACAATCCTTTCATCCCAAAAATGTACGTAAATGACAGAAAATGGAGATGAGGAAACTCGGCTTCACGATTTCGATCTACAACAAGAGCGGGTCTTCAAACAGGCTCTGATACCATGTTCGACAACACAGGTATTCCAACAGAGGATGAACACCTTCAAAAACCACTCACACAACTATCTCAAAGATCAACACACCAATGTTTTGACGTGGTAAAACCCCTACGTGGAAACATCCACAGCCCCATCTAACACGACCACTTGGATCAGTTTATTAATGCAAAAGAAAAAGATTACATATAGATTTTACAAGAGAGTTTCTCACAATCGATCATCGTCAAATGACACTCCATGCTCTTTAAATAGAGATCATAGACCAATCGGGTCTCAAGCCACGGATCAATGGTCGTTAAGATCGAGGAGAATATGAACCGTCAGATCACTCTATATCGGGAACATATCGTGTCCATCGGATTTCCTAACTACAAATGCATACTAATGCATACTAAAGAAACACACTTTTACCTAACGACAAATTAGACCAAGTAGATCTTAACTAACTCCTAAGTGTCTAAATATTCTAACAAAGTGCTTGAGTATGTTTTTTCCCTAAAATGACTATGATCTAATCCTTGAGACCCATTTTTAGTGCATGAAACATATTATTGGCACCCATATCCAACTCGTAGGGTAAATACCCCCTAGTGACGGATCATGTCACTATATCTAGGGTTTGTTCATGGCTCTTGAGATAAAAAAAGGTTTAGTTATGGATTAGGGATATTTTTAACCCCTTGACTATGTGGCATGTTTTAGACGCATTTCTAGTGCATAAATCCTACTCACGATAGACATATCCCACACAATGGCCTATAAAAGAACCCTCTAAAGGACTCATGTGACTTATGTGTTGGTTTGAGAAATTGTTTCAGGATATTTAGCTTGAAAAGGTTAAAAAATATCTCAATCTTCTTGGTTTCCTTCCTCAACCATGTTTAATTCCCTACAACCCACCCTTAATGTGAAAAATATCCTAATGTAATTCATATCCAATTTTGATCCAAAGAACCCCTAGAGAGGATTTTATTTGTAGGATTTTTTCATGGAAACTAGTCCTAAGAAGGAAATATTTAAATCCTAAGGCCCAAGTGTTTTCCTCCTATAATCGTAGCACTTGATATCTATAAGTTCCATTTATATATTAATCCCCTTGTTCATCCCCAATCATGTTTAGAGCTTGAATCCCATTTATAGTGCATAAAACCTACTTATGGCCCCAAGAATGATTCATGGTGTGGGCCCAAGACACATTTGTCTTCAAGGAATGTGCTATGGTTTAATCACAATGCATGTATCCCTCTAGTAAGCCATGAATACTATAAAAGGGCCCCATCTGGTTGTTCAAGGATGCATTTAACACTATCGACATAGAAGATTTATGGGTAGTAGGTTTTGTTCATGGTTATTGAGCTTGAAAAGAATTTTTTAGGCCATAAGTCCCATTAGTTTCCTCTTGTGACCTTGGACAAACCTCTAGATATATTCCTAGTGCACAACGAACCTAGTGATGGTTCCCATAGAACCCTTGGAGGTGATTTTTAACCAATAAATATTTGATGTAGAGGTTTGAGAACTCATCCATGGTGCTTGAAACTAAGAAGAAAGGTTTAAGGTTGGAGGATATTGTTTCCCACCCTTGACTATGTTCATGTACCTTAGACCCATCCATGATGCTAAATACCTCATAATGGCACCCATATTTAACTCAAATGTCAAGGATTCCCTAGAGGGGATTGATGTCATGGTTCCAAAGTGTTGTTCATGGTCATAAATCTATAGAAGGTTCAATAGAGATTAAGGTCATTGTGTTCCCACTAACCATTTCTATTCCTCAACACAAATTTTCAAAGAAAAAAAATTACTTATGGTTCTTATGTCCTAGTCATAGGAAAATACCCCCTATAAATTTCCTACATGTTCGTTCGATTACTTATTTGAGGCCCTTAATTTTTAGAAGCTTCAATAAGATCCTAAGGCACTAGTTTTTAGTATTTTATGACATCAAAGCCTTGCAAACCATCAATTGTCTTATGTGGTGGTTCAAGGATGTGTTCATGGTGCTTGAGCCTAAGAAGTTATGTTTAGGGACTAAGGTTGTTGTTTCCTTACCTTGACCAATTTTAAGGCCTTGAGTATGTTGTTTCACTCCTTTGACTAACATCAAGGTCCTAAGGATATTGTTACCCTACAATGACTATGGTAAAGGCCTCGAGACCCATCTACGGTGTGTGAAACATGTTGATGGCACCCATATCAAACTTTTAGGGAAAATATCCCCTAATGAGGGATCATGTCACTATGTCTAGAATTTATTGGTGGTGCTTGAGCTTGATAAGTTTGAATTAGGGATTTAGGCATCCAAGCCCGTGTTTCTCACCTTAACCATTTTTAGGATTGATTTAGAATTGTCCCTACTGGCACCCACAATTAATTAATGTTATAATTTTCAAATTTTTACCCATTTCAATAATAGCATGCACATTATTAACACATACTCATTATTAATGTTTGTGCGCTAATAATATATGTGTGTTCTTCTCTATATAAAACAAAAAAGACACAAAGATTGACCTTATTATCTCTAAAAATCAAGTCTTGTCTACACAAACAAAGACATTTCCTAGGAAATACTATTGTTGATACAAATAGGATCATCGTGTAATTTATCATCTATTATGGTACTTTTTGGATGAAAAATTGTGGAAGAATCAACTTGCAGAGCCATTTTAGTGGTAGGTCCTAGTTTGGAAAATTTGAGTTTGGAACCTTCTGGAGCCATTTTGAGGCATTAAATGGAATTGTTTGGGTTATAGTGTACAAAACATGAGAACACATCCTGGACGATGTTCTACATTATGATACCTTTCCAATGGTGCAATAAATGCCTCAATTGAAGCTCGTATGCAAAAGTTAAGCCTCCTACAAATTGACATACCTTTTTTACCACCATGGTATGAGTGAATGCCATATCAACTCTCATTACTCACACATATGGGGCTATCCATGTCTAGAAATTAAAAAATATTCTATAAGTTTCAATCCTGATCACTAATTAAGGGTTGAGGAAGTCAAAATCCTAACCATAGATGGTTGTCATTCTATGACAAATAGTAGGCCCAGAGGAGGAGAAAGGGGTCCATTATTTTGTATTGTACTTGTTCCATTGTTGAGTAGATAATATATGAGTGGTATTTTGAGAGAATAATAGAGGAGGTAGGAGATTACGTACCTATCGTTTAGGCCACAATGTCAAAGGATAATCCACAGTGAGTGCCTCTTTCTTTGTACTTACTATTCATAACTAAATAAAAGAGATTAGAGCATAGGCCTCACCTTCAAGTTGGTTTTTCTCAAATATTGGGAATATCTATGGAAGTTTACAGATCAAATTTCATGGATGCTTTCCATGGATGATTCAAACATTTTGTCAAACACTTTGTGTGCAATGGATGTAGCATTCATTTAAGTGTATTTTCTGATGTATTTCGACCCATATTTCTTCATGTAATACATAAGAAAAGCACATGCAATGATAACCAAATAAATTAGAAACCAATATCTATTAAAAATCATAAGATAGTACCTTGGATCATTGCTTTATTTAATATGCATTTAGTTTTCCAACATACAGTAATTTCCATATCTGAAATGTATTTGATACAACTAATATATGGCTAGAAAATACATACAAAATGAATCCAAAGGAAACCAAAGAATCTCCCAATAGAAACTCTCTAAAAACTTCTCAAAAAATATGTAGTTTTTTCGATAAAGGATGGCCCCAATGACATGATATGCGCTCTGCTTGATATGAACTCGCCCTGGCTTAAGATAAGGTTTGATCAACCAATGGAATGGAAACTCCCCTCAAAAATAATTATCCTAATGGGTGTAGAACTCAGTGGCACATCAATATGCAGGATTTCATGCAAATCAAAGAAACCCTTGACTAAGGGTGCACCCTCCTTGGCCAATAATTCACCCAGATCTACTAATAAATAAATATGTCTATTGAAAACTCCCAAAAATTACAATGGAAGTCTCTCTAGGAATGGCCAGTGCATACAAGGTGAGATCTCTCCAAGATCTCCACTATAGAACACAAATTGAACCTCCTCGGCTTGGATAGTGCATCCCTCCCCCATAAACCTTCCCAATAGTGTGCCTCTCCTCAAAGGTAATGGATGAAGTAGATATGAACTGAATAGAATGAAGAGGGTGGAATCTCTCACCACCTTGTCCAAGCTTGGATCAAGAAAGAGGAATCTTTCACCTCCATGCAGATCTCTATGGTTTGACTAGTCAAATCCCTCAAAACACTCAAGTTGTTAGAGCTCAGAGATACAAGTGAAATGGTGATCAACATAATGAGAGAATATGAGCCCCTATCTCTCTTTTATACCCCTTTTCACCTTTTCACCTTCAAGTGACTTTAATTCATCTTTAATATTTTATCATAAAATCACTTTATTAATTTAATGAACCTTTTTACCTCAATAATTGATTAATTCACCTTTATGACTTCTCTGGCCACTAAAAAAAACTTTTCATCATCCTATCCTATAGATATTTTCTCCCCAGTTCCAATGAGATATTACACTAAGGTATCTCTCCAAGAAACAAGCTCCAAATAGTACCTTCAGTGTAATTAATTTAAATATAGTCCATAGTAACCAAAAATTATGGAAATCATCAAAATGCCACAAAACCAAGAGGGAATTGTGGAAAAATGATCCCGATGATGAAAGATGGTGAATGGGATATCCTGGGCCCCATATAACTCATACAAAATACTTGATCTTTTTGTTATCCTCATTTTACTCCTTTAGTCAGGATGACATAATCTCATAAGGTCACCGCTGACTGGAAGGAAGGGGAATCAAAAAATGGAAACATTACAGTCCTCCCTTCCTAAATTTTGCTTGACCTTAAGAAATTCCATCAAAATCCTATGATCTACAAGTTGAACCAAACTGAAATTGAGAGTGAACCTCGGGTCCCAAACCAATCTGAAAGACGTGGATCACCTACCACCCACAATATTGTCCTGCAATGTACTCACACAAGAGGCCTCATGAATACCATCGATCAATAGAGAAAATATATATTGTAAATAATCGGTCCACCACTCATAGAATATCCCACCTAAGACACCAAACCAATGCTCCATATGTATAAGCTCCGGAAAGTAATGGTTGATTCTTCCATCTATACCAAATTCCCAACTATCAACCCATGGAATCCCAGGAGTAAAGTCTTGAAATAAGAACCAACTCTCTCATATCTAACAATAACTAAACTGTCAAACAATGTAATCTCGGGGTCCCAAACTAATCCTAGGAAGGAACCACCATGTTGTCGTTGATCCACTATGATCATCACTACCAGACCAACGTGTCTAGTCTACATCCTCCTCTCTTGGAACCCCAAGCTGAAATCCCTGAAGGGACTGAAACCACTATCCTAAATCATCCCTTGCAAAGTTGTCTCAATGAAGTCTAAGTCTGCAAATCCACTGCCAGTATCGATCCTGGGTATCAGAAAAGAAAGTCTATCCTTCCATATAGAGTAAGTCTCAACCTCCCCTCTATTGACATCCCAAAAATCAAGCAGACCAATCATTGTAACAACTCTATCGATCACCATATCATCATCTGAAGCAATCTATCACTCACATGAATTCTTGTATCCCACCACCAAATTATAAGTCTAACACTCCCAAGGTCTATTGATTTTTGTTGTGCTACACTGATAACCATTGGAATCCAACCAAGCCTCATCTCTAATCCCTGCATGCAATCAGTTGATGGAAACCATATGCTAGGAATTAACTCCATGCATCTTAATTTGTCATGCTCCTGCCAAATCACACAAAGAAATATGCCATCCCTACTCTTGATAATGTACTCTAACGATGCCTGGAGTCTAGAAACCTTCCTGTAAAGTAATGTTTCAATATGTGGTACCTCATTCTCATACAAGTCCCCGGAAAGTCCTACCAAAGGTGTATCATTGTTATCGAGATAATTGTTAAGTGTGAACATAAACTAATCTCCCTAGATCCACCTAGATCTAGAACAAAAGGAGACAGTACACTACTCTTTCCTTAGCTTTCAATTATCAAATGAGAAATGAATCTAGAACACACCTTTTAAATATTTAAAATCCGACTTCGCCAATGCAATCCAAGCTCCTTCACGAGGCTTATGGAGAAATATCTGTAAAGAGACACAAGCCAACAAAGACAAGAATAATAGAGTCTATTGGATATGAAGCTATGTATGTGATCAAGGAATCATACAACATGAACAAATAACATTCATATAGGAAAGAAAAGTATATCTGTATTAAAGAATGTGGAAGAAAGATACAACAAGATGCCTTGATGTCGTTAGGTTCCTTCCAATAGTTCCTTTCTTCCCACACACTTCTACTCCATGGATTTTGAGATCATAGATCTGATAGCTACTCACAATCTATCTTGACAAAGAAAAGTTCAAAGCCACTCTAATCAAGCCAAACTTCCAATCTACAAAACTCAAAAATTCTCCAACCTAACTTTCTCCATGAGATCTCCTCTCAGTTTATAAGTTGAAGAGGATAAGGTGAGGAGGTTAGGATGATCCCACTAAATCATGAAAGTGAGTAAGATCCAAACCGTTCGGAGGCCACCTCACCATAGAAGCTTCTCCTTCTAAAAGCATCGAGAAGATGCTTGTTTTTCCCACGTACAGGAATTTCTGCACTGTAGCTATAGTGCAACCTGTGGAAACTCTGCAACCTAGCTTTAGTACAGCCTACGAAAATCAGGAATTTATGCACCCTGGTTATAGAGCAGCCTGCAGAAATCCTCTTTGATAGGGTTTTTACAAAGGAAAATACAACTTCTTCTCTCAGGAAAATTTATTCTTCCTTCTTTCTTTAGGAATTCAGGCCACTGACCTCTCTGAAGGAAACAGATAGGTTTACATCATTAATGGTCATAAGGGTGATGAAAATAATGTGTAACAATCATGCATCACCCTCATGATCATCTCCTTAAATTTGGCCTCAAGGACTAAATACGTGTCACCTTTGTAGTAGATAATGTCATTCCTGAATCTATCTCTATCATCTTGTGCACTAACCACATTCCCTAAATAATCACTCATTTTCTTGTCTATAATGCCTCCTGTCTCATCCAACCACATCATGGGATCCTCCCATGTCCTGCTATATATACTGATAGCGTCAAAGAATAGAAACAAAAACTTCTGCAGATATAGGAATATTTGGTAAGTGGTAGATGTGTTGGTCAATCCCAAGGGCATGACCAAAAACTCATAAGGATACCTAAGAATAGTCTCATGGCTATCCTTCTCACTGACCCATCCCTAGTGATGTTCTCATCAAATATCAATCATTGAGGAGTGTACCACTCCATGGAACTCATTCCTATGTGCTAATGGACT
>ML778362.1:1756693-1805431 GCA_009831015.1 Picea engelmannii
CACCCTTGGAGACAATTGATAACCAACAAAGGTCTATTGTGGTGGTTCAAGGACTAGTCCCTATTGTTTGAGCCTAAGAAGAAATTTTTAGGGCTAGAGGCTCTTATTTCCCTCCATTAATTATAATCATGGACTTGAGACCATCCATGACATTAAATACCTCATAATGGAACCAATATTCAACTCATATGTGAAAGACTCGTTGGAGAGGGCTTGTGTCATTGTTTCCAGGTGTTTTTCATGGTGCTTAAGCTCATGAAGGGTCAATTATGGCTTAAGGTATTTACTTTCCCCTAACCATGTTTATGCCTCAATACACATTCCTAGTGTACAAATCGTACTCATGGTGCCTATACCCCCCTTGAAGGATGAATACCCCCTACTAATTTCTCATGTGTTGGTTCAAGTACTTGTTTAAGGCTCTTGAAAAGATTCAATAATATCCTAAGACACTAAATTTTATTCTTTGATGATGGTGAAGACCCAACAAACCATCCATATTCTTGTTTGGTGGTATAAATTTTTTTTTCAGGGAACTTAAACATAAGAGACAAGGTTTATGGATAGAGGTTCTTGTTTCCCTTCTGTAACTATGGTCATGGACCTAAGACCCATCTATGATGCCCAAGACCTCATAATGTCACCCATATTCAACTTAGATTTCAAATAATCCCTATAGAGGACTCGTGTCATGGTTTTTAGGTGTTTTTCATGGTGATCTTGATCTAAAGAATGTTTAATAGGGATTAAGGATATTATCCCCCCCTTTGAAAATGTTTATAACTCAACACACATTTCCAATTTACAAAACATACTCATGGTGCATGTATCTGACTTGGAACCCAAAGGCCCCTAATAAATTTCCTTCATGTTCATTTGAGTACTTGTTCAAGACTCTTCATCTCAAGAGAGTTCAATAATATCCTAAGACAATAGTTTTAGTATTTGAGGATGGTCAAGGCCCTGAAAACCATCCATGCTCTATTGTGGTGTTCTGAGGATGTGTTCATGGAGCTTGAGCTTAGGAAGTTATTTTTAGGGCCCAATGTTGTTGTTTCCCTTCCCTAACCAATATAAAGTGTGTTCGAAAACACAGGTATTCCAATAGAGGACAAACACCTTCAATAACCACTCACACAACCATATCAAAGATAAACACACTAATTTTTTGATGTGGTAAGACCCCTATGGGGAAACATCCACAACCCCATCCAACGCGACCACTTGGAGCAGTTTATTAATGCAAAAGAAAAAGATTACACATAGATTTTACAAGAGAGTTTCTCAAAATTGATCATCGACAGATTACCCTCCATGCTCTTTAAATAGAGATCATGGACCAATTGGGTGTTAATCCATGGATCAATCACTGTTAAGATCGAGAATAATATGAACCGCCGGATCACTCTATGTCGGGAACATATCGTGACCGTCAGATTTCCTAACTACAAATGCATACTAATGAAACACATGTTTACCTAACGACACATTAGACCAAGTAGATATTAACTAACTCTTAAGTGTCTAAATATCCTAACATCCTTCCTTAATAACAACTTGGGATAGGATTGAAGGATTTACAATAGTGACACAATAGGAGAATGAAAGAGGCATTAGAGCTTATCCCCCCTTGAGGAAAAATTCCTTAATTCCTAACATAGATCGAATTTTGGAAAACTTCGCTTCTGTAAGAGACTTTGTGAAAATGTTTGTAACTTGATCTTCTATAAGGAAAAAGAGTACTTCAATAACTTGATCATGAATGAGCTTTCTAATGAAGTGCATGTGTATCTCGATGTGCTTGTTGCGCTGATGTTGAAATGGGTCTTTGGCGAGATTGATGGCACTATGATTGTCGCACCAAAGGTTGGTCGGATGTTGTTTCTTGAATCCAAACTCTGAAAGGATCTATTGAAGCCACAAGGTTTCCTGACTTGAATTTACCGTTGCTTGGTACTCTACTTCTTCTGAAGAAAGTGAAATATCTTGTTGTTTCTTACAGGCCCAAGTGGCAGGTCTTGAACCAAGGCTGAAAACATAACCTACAGTAGACTTCCGATCATCAAGGTCTCCAACCCAATCTGAATCAATGAAGCCAACCAATAAAGGAGTCCCCCCTAAACTATAATGTATCACGAACCGAACTATACCATAGACATAGCGAAGTATCCTTTTAGCTTCTTTCCAATGGCTTTCATGGGGTGTTTTCATATACTAGGCAATAAGACCAACAACAAAGGAAAGATCAGTATAGGTATGAGTCAAGAATAAGAGGCTACCAACTAACTGATGATACAGGGTGGCATCAACTTCAGGAGAACTACAGGTGGCAGTAAGCTTGAATCTAGTATGGAAGGGAGAAGGGGATGGTTTACAATCATCCATGTGAAAGAGACTAAGAAGGTCACAAGCATACTTAGACTGGGAAAGAAAAATTTCTTCATTGGTTTGCAAAACTTCGAGGCCAAGGAAATAGTGCGAAAAACCTAAGTCTATCATTTCAAATTTCTTCTTAAGGCTGGTTTTCACATGGTTTAAAATTTTTGAGTCACTACCAGTAAGGACAAGGTCATCAACATAGAGGAAAAGGATTATGATATGGATTCCTACTTTCTTGGTATAGACATTAGGATCAGAATGACATCTAGAGAATCCTGTGTCAATAAGAAATTTTTCCATTTTGGCATACCAATATCGGGGAGCTTGCTTAAGACCATAAAGAGATTTCTTAAGGTGACAAACAAGGCTAGAGTTATTTTGGACATAGCTAGGAGGTATTTCCATGTATATTTCTTCTTGCAAATCCTTTTGCAAGAAGGAATATTTAACATCCATCTGATGGACCTCCCATTTATGTGAGGCAACAAGGGAAAGAAAAAGGCAGATGGAATTCATTTTGGCTACAGGGGAAAAGGCTTCATTATAGTCAACTCCTTCAACTTGGGAAAATCCTTTGGAAACTAACCGAGATTTGTGTCTTTCAACACTTCCATCTAATGCATACTTAGTTCTGTAGACCCATTTACATCTGAAAAGTTTTCTTCCTTTAGGAAGAGGTACAAGATCCCAAGTATCATTGTCCATTAAAGAACGATATTCTTCATTCATTGTTGTATCCCAATATGGATGACCTGAAGCTTCTGCAAATGTCTCTGGATCATGAGTCTTTGAAACTTGAGCCAAAAGAGAAGAGGCTTGCTGGAACTATGAACATGTTTGACTCTGATCTGAAGGATCACCGAAAATATCACCAACTGCTTCTCATGTTGAACAGACCCATCTAGGAAGCAGTGGATCTGGTGCTAGTTTAGGTTCAAAGGACTCATATGGAGAAAGGTGAGAAGCCGGAGGTGTATTTTCATCCTCATTGTCATCATCTGAAGAAGAAACCAAAATAGGAACAAAAGAAGGCACAAACGCCGAAGATGGCTCATAGGCCGAAGAAGGCACAATCACCAAATTAGGCTCACAAGCCAATATATTTTCATCAAATTGAACATCTCTTCTAATAATAATTTCATTACAATGTGGTTGAAGAATCTATAACCTTTGACATCTTCAAAATATCCAAAAAATATACATGTCTTGCTTTTAAGCTACAATGCTTTCATTTTCTCATTAGGAATGTGAGCCCATGCTATATTGCCAAATACACAAAAGTGGCTTACATCTGGTTTAATTTTAGTCCAAGATTATTCCAATGTTGTATTTTTAAGAGCCTTTGTGGGAGTGCGATTTACTATGTAATTTGCACAGTTGATTTCTTTCGCCCAATACTTTAGAATTAATCCTTTAGATTAGATCATACAATTAGCCATTTCTTTTAATGTGTGGTTCTTTCTCTCAGCAACACTATTTTGTTGTGGTGTATATGGAATAGTGTGTTGCATTTGGATGCCCTATGTAGTGCAGTAACTTGTAAAATTATTGTTCACATATTTGCCTCCATTATCTATTCTTAACTTTTGAATTTGATTTCCAGATTGATTTTCTACAAGGGCCTTGTAGGCTAAAAAATTTTCTCTTAAGTTTTAAGAAGTAAACCCAAGTAAGTCTGGAAAAATCATCGATGAAAGTTAAGAAATAATTGCACCCAGAAAAAGAAGGAAAAGAAAGTGGACCACACAGATCACTGTGAACAAGATGCAAAGGGCCCAAGGCATGCCAAGAGGAACGTTTGTCAAAATTGTCCCAATGATGTTTGCCAAGAACACAACCGGCACAAACACCATTTCTGCATGAAACAAGAGGAAGACCTATCACCATTTGTTGGTTACATAGTTGTTGCAATGAGTGATAGTTTAGATGACGAAACCGCTCATGCCAAAGTTTTCTCAAGTCATCGTTATGAGCAACAAAAAATGATAAAAAAGATGATGGCCCAAAGTTGTCAAACTTGTACAACCTGGTAATATCATCAACAACTCCAGTCACAAGAACATTCTTAGGATCTTCTAGATCCTTGATTACAACTTGGTGAGGTGAAAACTCTACGGTTTTACCTTCACCTGAATGAGTGATTTGATATAATGATAGAAGGTTACAAGAAAGACTTGGAACACATAATACATCATTGAAATGACCATTTTCTACTTGAACTGTTCTATATCCTTCAACACTAAGAGATTTATCATGACCAAAAAATATTTTATTGATGTTACATTCATTTAGAGAATAAAATATGTCTCTATCCTTAGCCATATGATAAGATGATCCAGAATCAATAATCCACTCATCGGAAGAAGAAGTAGAAGTTGTATTGAAGGAGAAACTAGAAGTGAAAAGTGCATCTCCATGATAAGAAGAAGAAGAAGAAGAGGTATAATCAATATTGATGTTTTGCTTCTTCATTGTTCATTCTAAAGCTTCCATCTTCTTGAAACATTTGGACTCATCATGACCATCTTTATCATAAAAGTTTCAATGTCTGTCAATATTCTTACTTTTATATTTTGATCCTTTGTCACCATTAGGAGCGAAAGTTATATTAGTGGGTTGGGGACCCTTATATTACTTCTTGTTGTGGCGAGGATGTTGATTCTTGGGATTCTTGGATTTATCTTTCTAATGGACGACTAAGGCATTGTTGGAGGTACCTGCAGTATTGATCACTCCAAGTTGTACAAGTTTATCTTTCTCTCTAATCAAAGCATCACAAAATTTCTCAAGACTTGGTTTTTTATAAGTTGTCCCTAGAGCCTCTTGCATGGCATAAAAGGTAGATACAAACATTGAATATGCACTACCTAGCTTAGAAATAATAAGATAGATGCAACGATATTCTTCTATCTTTATCTTACATTCTTCACATAAAATTATGAGTGTTTTAAACTTAGATAGATAGTGTTCAATGCAAGAAAAATCATTTGGACTTAAAGTCAGTACTTGATTTTCTAACTCTTGTGATGGAATAATATTATGTTTACCAAACACAGATTCAATCTTTTCCCAATCTTCTTTGGGTTGATCAATTGATTGAAGGTGGAACCTTAAATAAGGAGAGATGGACATTCTGATTAATCCATGTTCTTCGTCATTCCTATTATCCCATTTGACATTCTTATCAGCATTAGTGGGTGTTGTTTCCTTTCCCAAGGTAATCCAGTACAAGCCTTTACTTCTTAATAAATCCTCCATATGGGATTTCCATTTGAAGTAGTCTGTGTTGGTAAGCAAGAGATTATTTGTAGAAGCCATAATAAATATGCAGATAATATGGATTTAAAAATGGAAACTAGTGATCTAGATGGAAATATCTCAAAAATTTAGGCAGTTTTAAAAAAGCGACATTCAAAACAAACTTCGGATCTGAGAGTTATGCCCTTTTTAAAAAAAGGCATAAACGATAACCAAAGGACCACGTGGTGGTGTAAGTTTCTTTATGAAGTGACCCACTTTTATAAAAAGAAGTGGGGATCACTTTTACAATGAAGTTACCTTATAAAAGAAAAAATGCATGCAAAATAAATAACTCTAAAATAAAATATTAAAGCTACTTATAGTGATTCACTTTTATACTTGAAGTAAAATACACTTTACAATTTTAGCATGAACTTTTTCAAAAAAAGTAACAAGAAAAGAGACTTGAACTCAAGACCTCTTACTTAATAAGGTAGCTTTTAACCAAGTGGTCTAGCAAAACATATTGTATTGTTAGCAAGAGGATTGTTTTTGTTGTTGTTCGTGCTAAAAAAAAACTATTTTCACACAAGAAAAATATGTTTCTTCTCGATGACAACAACGGTTAGATCTCGGTTAGCTTACCCAGAAGATGAACCTTTTCCTTTTTGTTTCTGATTTTTCGAGATCACATAAGGTGCAGGGAAAAGAGCATACACATATCTAAAAGAGTAGAAAACCAAAAATAAATTATATAAAACCAAAATAATACTCTGCAAAAATTTAAAAAATGCGTATTCGGGGTTTATACCTCTATATCTGACTAAAATGGTCGTATCTTGGGAAAATGAAAACCTTTTCGAATGAAACGAAAAGTGTTCCTAATTGAAATGAGTTCTCTGGATGTAATGGAACAATCCTTTCATCCCAAAAATGTACGTAAATGACAGAAAATGGAGATGAGGAAACTCGGCTTCACGATTTCGATCTACAACAAGAGCGGGTCTTCAAACAGGCTCTGATACCATGTTCGACAACACAGGTATTCCAACAGAGGATGAACACCTTCAAAAACCACTCACACAACTATCTCAAAGATCAACACACCAATGTTTTGACGTGGTAAAACCCCTACGTGGAAACATCCACAGCCCCATCTAACACGACCACTTGGATCAGTTTATTAATGCAAAAGAAAAAGATTACATATAGATTTTACAAGAGAGTTTCTCACAATCGATCATCGTCAAATGACACTCCATGCTCTTTAAATAGAGATCATAGACCAATCGGGTCTCAAGCCACGGATCAATGGTCGTTAAGATCGAGGAGAATATGAACCGTCAGATCACTCTATATCGGGAACATATCGTGTCCATCGGATTTCCTAACTACAAATGCATACTAATGCATACTAAAGAAACACACTTTTACCTAACGACAAATTAGACCAAGTAGATCTTAACTAACTCCTAAGTGTCTAAATATTCTAACAAAGTGCTTGAGTATGTTTTTTCCCTAAAATGACTATGATCTAATCCTTGAGACCCATTTTTAGTGCATGAAACATATTATTGGCACCCATATCCAACTCGTAGGGTAAATACCCCCTAGTGACGGATCATGTCACTATATCTAGGGTTTGTTCATGGCTCTTGAGATAAAAAAAGGTTTAGTTATGGATTAGGGATATTTTTAACCCCTTGACTATGTGGCATGTTTTAGACGCATTTCTAGTGCATAAATCCTACTCACGATAGACATATCCCACACAATGGCCTATAAAAGAACCCTCTAAAGGACTCATGTGACTTATGTGTTGGTTTGAGAAATTGTTTCAGGATATTTAGCTTGAAAAGGTTAAAAAATATCTCAATCTTCTTGGTTTCCTTCCTCAACCATGTTTAATTCCCTACAACCCACCCTTAATGTGAAAAATATCCTAATGTAATTCATATCCAATTTTGATCCAAAGAACCCCTAGAGAGGATTTTATTTGTAGGATTTTTTCATGGAAACTAGTCCTAAGAAGGAAATATTTAAATCCTAAGGCCCAAGTGTTTTCCTCCTATAATCGTAGCACTTGATATCTATAAGTTCCATTTATATATTAATCCCCTTGTTCATCCCCAATCATGTTTAGAGCTTGAATCCCATTTATAGTGCATAAAACCTACTTATGGCCCCAAGAATGATTCATGGTGTGGGCCCAAGACACATTTGTCTTCAAGGAATGTGCTATGGTTTAATCACAATGCATGTATCCCTCTAGTAAGCCATGAATACTATAAAAGGGCCCCATCTGGTTGTTCAAGGATGCATTTAACACTATCGACATAGAAGATTTATGGGTAGTAGGTTTTGTTCATGGTTATTGAGCTTGAAAAGAATTTTTTAGGCCATAAGTCCCATTAGTTTCCTCTTGTGACCTTGGACAAACCTCTAGATATATTCCTAGTGCACAACGAACCTAGTGATGGTTCCCATAGAACCCTTGGAGGTGATTTTTAACCAATAAATATTTGATGTAGAGGTTTGAGAACTCATCCATGGTGCTTGAAACTAAGAAGAAAGGTTTAAGGTTGGAGGATATTGTTTCCCACCCTTGACTATGTTCATGTACCTTAGACCCATCCATGATGCTAAATACCTCATAATGGCACCCATATTTAACTCAAATGTCAAGGATTCCCTAGAGGGGATTGATGTCATGGTTCCAAAGTGTTGTTCATGGTCATAAATCTATAGAAGGTTCAATAGAGATTAAGGTCATTGTGTTCCCACTAACCATTTCTATTCCTCAACACAAATTTTCAAAGAAAAAAAATTACTTATGGTTCTTATGTCCTAGTCATAGGAAAATACCCCCTATAAATTTCCTACATGTTCGTTCGATTACTTATTTGAGGCCCTTAATTTTTAGAAGCTTCAATAAGATCCTAAGGCACTAGTTTTTAGTATTTTATGACATCAAAGCCTTGCAAACCATCAATTGTCTTATGTGGTGGTTCAAGGATGTGTTCATGGTGCTTGAGCCTAAGAAGTTATGTTTAGGGACTAAGGTTGTTGTTTCCTTACCTTGACCAATTTTAAGGCCTTGAGTATGTTGTTTCACTCCTTTGACTAACATCAAGGTCCTAAGGATATTGTTACCCTACAATGACTATGGTAAAGGCCTCGAGACCCATCTACGGTGTGTGAAACATGTTGATGGCACCCATATCAAACTTTTAGGGAAAATATCCCCTAATGAGGGATCATGTCACTATGTCTAGAATTTATTGGTGGTGCTTGAGCTTGATAAGTTTGAATTAGGGATTTAGGCATCCAAGCCCGTGTTTCTCACCTTAACCATTTTTAGGATTGATTTAGAATTGTCCCTACTGGCACCCACAATTAATTAATGTTATAATTTTCAAATTTTTACCCATTTCAATAATAGCATGCACATTATTAACACATACTCATTATTAATGTTTGTGCGCTAATAATATATGTGTGTTCTTCTCTATATAAAACAAAAAAGACACAAAGATTGACCTTATTATCTCTAAAAATCAAGTCTTGTCTACACAAACAAAGACATTTCCTAGGAAATACTATTGTTGATACAAATAGGATCATCGTGTAATTTATCATCTATTATGGTACTTTTTGGATGAAAAATTGTGGAAGAATCAACTTGCAGAGCCATTTTAGTGGTAGGTCCTAGTTTGGAAAATTTGAGTTTGGAACCTTCTGGAGCCATTTTGAGGCATTAAATGGAATTGTTTGGGTTATAGTGTACAAAACATGAGAACACATCCTGGACGATGTTCTACATTATGATACCTTTCCAATGGTGCAATAAATGCCTCAATTGAAGCTCGTATGCAAAAGTTAAGCCTCCTACAAATTGACATACCTTTTTTACCACCATGGTATGAGTGAATGCCATATCAACTCTCATTACTCACACATATGGGGCTATCCATGTCTAGAAATTAAAAAATATTCTATAAGTTTCAATCCTGATCACTAATTAAGGGTTGAGGAAGTCAAAATCCTAACCATAGATGGTTGTCATTCTATGACAAATAGTAGGCCCAGAGGAGGAGAAAGGGGTCCATTATTTTGTATTGTACTTGTTCCATTGTTGAGTAGATAATATATGAGTGGTATTTTGAGAGAATAATAGAGGAGGTAGGAGATTACGTACCTATCGTTTAGGCCACAATGTCAAAGGATAATCCACAGTGAGTGCCTCTTTCTTTGTACTTACTATTCATAACTAAATAAAAGAGATTAGAGCATAGGCCTCACCTTCAAGTTGGTTTTTCTCAAATATTGGGAATATCTATGGAAGTTTACAGATCAAATTTCATGGATGCTTTCCATGGATGATTCAAACATTTTGTCAAACACTTTGTGTGCAATGGATGTAGCATTCATTTAAGTGTATTTTCTGATGTATTTCGACCCATATTTCTTCATGTAATACATAAGAAAAGCACATGCAATGATAACCAAATAAATTAGAAACCAATATCTATTAAAAATCATAAGATAGTACCTTGGATCATTGCTTTATTTAATATGCATTTAGTTTTCCAACATACAGTAATTTCCATATCTGAAATGTATTTGATACAACTAATATATGGCTAGAAAATACATACAAAATGAATCCAAAGGAAACCAAAGAATCTCCCAATAGAAACTCTCTAAAAACTTCTCAAAAAATATGTAGTTTTTTCGATAAAGGATGGCCCCAATGACATGATATGCGCTCTGCTTGATATGAACTCGCCCTGGCTTAAGATAAGGTTTGATCAACCAATGGAATGGAAACTCCCCTCAAAAATAATTATCCTAATGGGTGTAGAACTCAGTGGCACATCAATATGCAGGATTTCATGCAAATCAAAGAAACCCTTGACTAAGGGTGCACCCTCCTTGGCCAATAATTCACCCAGATCTACTAATAAATAAATATGTCTATTGAAAACTCCCAAAAATTACAATGGAAGTCTCTCTAGGAATGGCCAGTGCATACAAGGTGAGATCTCTCCAAGATCTCCACTATAGAACACAAATTGAACCTCCTCGGCTTGGATAGTGCATCCCTCCCCCATAAACCTTCCCAATAGTGTGCCTCTCCTCAAAGGTAATGGATGAAGTAGATATGAACTGAATAGAATGAAGAGGGTGGAATCTCTCACCACCTTGTCCAAGCTTGGATCAAGAAAGAGGAATCTTTCACCTCCATGCAGATCTCTATGGTTTGACTAGTCAAATCCCTCAAAACACTCAAGTTGTTAGAGCTCAGAGATACAAGTGAAATGGTGATCAACATAATGAGAGAATATGAGCCCCTATCTCTCTTTTATACCCCTTTTCACCTTTTCACCTTCAAGTGACTTTAATTCATCTTTAATATTTTATCATAAAATCACTTTATTAATTTAATGAACCTTTTTACCTCAATAATTGATTAATTCACCTTTATGACTTCTCTGGCCACTAAAAAAAACTTTTCATCATCCTATCCTATAGATATTTTCTCCCCAGTTCCAATGAGATATTACACTAAGGTATCTCTCCAAGAAACAAGCTCCAAATAGTACCTTCAGTGTAATTAATTTAAATATAGTCCATAGTAACCAAAAATTATGGAAATCATCAAAATGCCACAAAACCAAGAGGGAATTGTGGAAAAATGATCCCGATGATGAAAGATGGTGAATGGGATATCCTGGGCCCCATATAACTCATACAAAATACTTGATCTTTTTGTTATCCTCATTTTACTCCTTTAGTCAGGATGACATAATCTCATAAGGTCACCGCTGACTGGAAGGAAGGGGAATCAAAAAATGGAAACATTACAGTCCTCCCTTCCTAAATTTTGCTTGACCTTAAGAAATTCCATCAAAATCCTATGATCTACAAGTTGAACCAAACTGAAATTGAGAGTGAACCTCGGGTCCCAAACCAATCTGAAAGACGTGGATCACCTACCACCCACAATATTGTCCTGCAATGTACTCACACAAGAGGCCTCATGAATACCATCGATCAATAGAGAAAATATATATTGTAAATAATCGGTCCACCACTCATAGAATATCCCACCTAAGACACCAAACCAATGCTCCATATGTATAAGCTCCGGAAAGTAATGGTTGATTCTTCCATCTATACCAAATTCCCAACTATCAACCCATGGAATCCCAGGAGTAAAGTCTTGAAATAAGAACCAACTCTCTCATATCTAACAATAACTAAACTGTCAAACAATGTAATCTCGGGGTCCCAAACTAATCCTAGGAAGGAACCACCATGTTGTCGTTGATCCACTATGATCATCACTACCAGACCAACGTGTCTAGTCTACATCCTCCTCTCTTGGAACCCCAAGCTGAAATCCCTGAAGGGACTGAAACCACTATCCTAAATCATCCCTTGCAAAGTTGTCTCAATGAAGTCTAAGTCTGCAAATCCACTGCCAGTATCGATCCTGGGTATCAGAAAAGAAAGTCTATCCTTCCATATAGAGTAAGTCTCAACCTCCCCTCTATTGACATCCCAAAAATCAAGCAGACCAATCATTGTAACAACTCTATCGATCACCATATCATCATCTGAAGCAATCTATCACTCACATGAATTCTTGTATCCCACCACCAAATTATAAGTCTAACACTCCCAAGGTCTATTGATTTTTGTTGTGCTACACTGATAACCATTGGAATCCAACCAAGCCTCATCTCTAATCCCTGCATGCAATCAGTTGATGGAAACCATATGCTAGGAATTAACTCCATGCATCTTAATTTGTCATGCTCCTGCCAAATCACACAAAGAAATATGCCATCCCTACTCTTGATAATGTACTCTAACGATGCCTGGAGTCTAGAAACCTTCCTGTAAAGTAATGTTTCAATATGTGGTACCTCATTCTCATACAAGTCCCCGGAAAGTCCTACCAAAGGTGTATCATTGTTATCGAGATAATTGTTAAGTGTGAACATAAACTAATCTCCCTAGATCCACCTAGATCTAGAACAAAAGGAGACAGTACACTACTCTTTCCTTAGCTTTCAATTATCAAATGAGAAATGAATCTAGAACACACCTTTTAAATATTTAAAATCCGACTTCGCCAATGCAATCCAAGCTCCTTCACGAGGCTTATGGAGAAATATCTGTAAAGAGACACAAGCCAACAAAGACAAGAATAATAGAGTCTATTGGATATGAAGCTATGTATGTGATCAAGGAATCATACAACATGAACAAATAACATTCATATAGGAAAGAAAAGTATATCTGTATTAAAGAATGTGGAAGAAAGATACAACAAGATGCCTTGATGTCGTTAGGTTCCTTCCAATAGTTCCTTTCTTCCCACACACTTCTACTCCATGGATTTTGAGATCATAGATCTGATAGCTACTCACAATCTATCTTGACAAAGAAAAGTTCAAAGCCACTCTAATCAAGCCAAACTTCCAATCTACAAAACTCAAAAATTCTCCAACCTAACTTTCTCCATGAGATCTCCTCTCAGTTTATAAGTTGAAGAGGATAAGGTGAGGAGGTTAGGATGATCCCACTAAATCATGAAAGTGAGTAAGATCCAAACCGTTCGGAGGCCACCTCACCATAGAAGCTTCTCCTTCTAAAAGCATCGAGAAGATGCTTGTTTTTCCCACGTACAGGAATTTCTGCACTGTAGCTATAGTGCAACCTGTGGAAACTCTGCAACCTAGCTTTAGTACAGCCTACGAAAATCAGGAATTTATGCACCCTGGTTATAGAGCAGCCTGCAGAAATCCTCTTTGATAGGGTTTTTACAAAGGAAAATACAACTTCTTCTCTCAGGAAAATTTATTCTTCCTTCTTTCTTTAGGAATTCAGGCCACTGACCTCTCTGAAGGAAACAGATAGGTTTACATCATTAATGGTCATAAGGGTGATGAAAATAATGTGTAACAATCATGCATCACCCTCATGATCATCTCCTTAAATTTGGCCTCAAGGACTAAATACGTGTCACCTTTGTAGTAGATAATGTCATTCCTGAATCTATCTCTATCATCTTGTGCACTAACCACATTCCCTAAATAATCACTCATTTTCTTGTCTATAATGCCTCCTGTCTCATCCAACCACATCATGGGATCCTCCCATGTCCTGCTATATATACTGATAGCGTCAAAGAATAGAAACAAAAACTTCTGCAGATATAGGAATATTTGGTAAGTGGTAGATGTGTTGGTCAATCCCAAGGGCATGACCAAAAACTCATAAGGATACCTAAGAATAGTCTCATGGCTATCCTTCTCACTGACCCATCCCTAGTGATGTTCTCATCAAATATCAATCATTGAGGAGTGTACCACTCCATGGAACTCATTCCTATGTGCTAATGGACTATTTGAATAGTCACCCAGGCTCTATGCTACTCCCATACCATCTCATGCCTCCAAAAGTGTCTCCTCAGAGAGATGGTCAACCAAAATCCCCCCATAATAAAAAACACTATTGTTGTTGAGAGAACGACTTCCAGATCTAGCCTATTGCTGCAAAATAGTGGATCATCCTCCTCTAGACCATCCCTACTCCATCAAGTGAGAGTATGACTCCCCCCTGAAATCTAGTGTTTCCCACTATGTACCAATGTACCCCTCTGCATAACATTGTATACCATTGCATACAACTGCATATTGTTGTATAACACTGTATATAATTTTGTATCCCATATGTGTAATTATATCAATCACTACAGTAGTGTCAGTTGAACCTGAGTCCCAAATGGATCTGCCCTCATCTGTAATATACCTATCCCCACAATCTATGGATGCATATACTTACCTCTTGGTTGATCCACAAGGTATCTTCTCAATTGTCTCAGAAGTGATCATGAATTGATCCTTCAATGGGCTCTCCAAAAGAATTAGCTCATGATCCCCATACTACAAATCATGTGCATAATCAAACACCTTTGGGGACATATCTCTCTAAAAATTCCTGCAAACCCTCCATGTCACCAACATCCTCCATTGACATAACTGAAGCATATGACCGAATCTCTACTAATATGGATATAGTGGATACCTGACTAGACTCCTCAAGGAGCTACTCTACTCTAGATTCGTATTCTTCAAGGGATATATGTGTGCTCTTAAAGAATTCATGTGTGCTCACCAACTCATGAGTGAGTCGATCCACCTCATTATCCTTCTCCTCCAACACCACATGGTACATCTCATCAATATCCATAAGGTAATCTATATCCATAAGGAGATTTTGGTAGCTGGTCTTCATCATCGTCACTCTCTCTCTAAGTGTTTGAAATTCCTCAATGGAAAACTCTCCACCTGAATTATCCTGGGTCACACTGGCTCTCCAAAAATATCCTTCCACCAATGCATGTGTATCATTAAGGTGCCTCATGGCCTCCACGATCATATCCTCTCTAACCTTCAATTGTCCTTCCAAGTATTGTGACTCATGTGAATCAACACCTCTATTGTGTTGAAGTTCTACCTCAAAACTTTTGTTGCTAATTTCAACTATGGGATCTGCATTAATGCACTCCCCAAGACTTAATGTGCTACTCTACTCAACATCTACTATGCTACTCTGATCATCACTCCTAGGCATATCCTCTAATGTGAGACTATGCTCCACAAGTGAGTCATCTTGTACCAACGCTCCAACCCACTTAGGTCTATCAACACCCAAATCATCATGAACCTCCTCAGAAGGTGTATATGCCACCTTCTCCTCATGATCTGATGTGATATCCTCCTGTCCATCACACTCATTCAATTTGTGCCTTGTTTTTTTAAAGGATTCTTTGTCCTCTGCTAATTGGGGCTCACACCACTCTGAATGTTTGATGGTGCAAAAATCTTTGAATGATATGGTTTTGTAAAATTAATCACCTAACATCATATAATTCCCCAAACAATTTGTAAACTCCTCATCCCATTGGTATGCCCATTGATTTTTCATCTGAAATTGAGTGTAATGCTAAGTACCATGTTCAATTTGTAATCTAAAATTCTTGTCCTTAATGAAGACCCCTCAGGATGGCAGGACTCTTAGCTTTGATACCACTGTAAGATCCCCAACCAAATCTGATATAAAAATCAGATCTATGTGGTTGAGATCTTTTGTCAAACACTTTGATGGTATGCTCAATTTCCCTTAGAAAATGTCTTCTTCTTGTTGTCCCGACCTTGATGAGGTTTTCTGATGAGTTAGCATTTCATATGAAATAATTTTTATCTCCTTATAACTCCCTAATTGTGGGTTTCTATATATAATTGATGGTTGTTATGTTTTATGTGTGTTGGCTGATTCAAACATTTTTTCAATCACTTTGTGTGCAATGGTTGTAGAATCCATTTAAGTGTATTTTATGATGTATCTCAACCCATATTTATTCATGTAATACATAAGGAAAACACATGCAATGATAACCAAATAAATCAGAAACCAATAGCAATATAAAACCATAAGATAGTACCTCGTATCCTTTCTCTATTTAATATGCATTTGGTTTTCCAACATACAGTAATTTCCAGATCTGAAATGAATTTTCTACAGCTGATATATGGCTGGAAAATACATACAAAACATAGTGAAAGGAAAGAAAAGAATATCCCAATAGAAACCCTCTAACAACTGCTCCAAAAATATGTAATTTCTTCGACAAAGGATGGCCCCAATGACAAGATATGCACTCTACTTGAAATTAATTATCCTGGGCTTAAATGAGGCTTGATCCACCAATGAAATGGCCAATATCCTCACAAATAATTATCCCAATAGGTGTATAACTTATATGCACATCGATATGCAAGTTCTGATGCAAATAGAATAAACCCTTGACTAAGGGTGTGCCCTCCTTGGCCAATAATTCACCCATCTCTGCTAATAAATAAACATGGATACTGAAAATTCCCCAAAGTGCCAAGGGAAGTCACTCTAGGAATGGAAAGTGCATACAAGGTGATATCTCTCCAAGATCTCCACTGTAGAACATAAATTGAATGTCCTTAGCTTGGATAGTGCACCGCTCCTATAGAAACCTTTCCAACATTACACCCCTCCTCAAAAATAATGGCTAAAGTAGATCTGAATTGAATATAATGATGGTGATGGAATCTTTAACCACCTTGGCAAATCTTGGATTAGGAAAGGAGGAATATTTCACCTCTGTGTTGATAGAGGGTTTGTCTAGTCAAAACCCTCAAAACACTCAAGTTGCTAGAACTCAAAGATACAAGTGAAATGGTAATCAATGTAATGAGAGAGTATGAGCCCCTATATCTCTTTTATACCCCTTTTCACCTGTTTCCCTTCAAGTGACTTTTAATTCATCTTTAATATTTTCTCATAAAATCACTTTATTAATTTAATGAACATTTTTACTTCAAGTGATGAATTCGCCTTTATGACTTCTCTAGCCACTAAAACTCACTTTTCATTATCCTATCCTATAGATATTTTCACCTTGATTCCAACGAGCTATTATAGTATGGTATCTCTCAAAGAAACAAGCTCCAAATAGTACCTTAAGTACAATTAATTAAAATATGCTCAATAATAACCCAAAATTATGGAAATCGTCGGAATGTCGCATAACCAAGAGAAAACTATGTGGAAATGATCTTGATGATGAAATATGGTGATTGTGATAGTCTATGCCCCATATAATTCCTCCAAATTACTCGAGCTCACTTTACAACTAGGGGAAACTCTATAGTCCATGGACTAAATCTTGTTTTATTTGTTGATTTCTAGAACTAGGGTTTTTCTCAATAACATGCAATGCAATTTTTCATTAAGGGTCAAAATTTGAAAAATATACCTTGAGAGTGCGTGGACAATGTTATTATGTGAGCCTTACACAAACAAACTTATAAATTTTATGGAACTCAATTATATTGCTTGGTTTGAATTTTATGCCCCAAAATAAATTTGTCATGTGTCCCTGAATGCTTCAGGAAGCAAGTTTCAAATCACCATAAAATGATAATAAAGTCTCAAATTTATAAATCATTGATTCCATTGGACTTGTGACATCAAATTATAGAGAGTGGAAGCCCTCTCCTATGAGTTCATGTCCATGAGCTTGTTTTATTTTGACATTTTTTGGAACTATACTTTTTCTTAGTAACTCGTAATGCAATTTTTTCATTGAAAGATTAATTTTTGAAAAATATGGATAAGGATCATATTGACCACATGATCATGTTGGCCTTGAGAAAACACACTTGAAATATCTTGCAACAATCAATTTCGCTGTCTGGTTTGGTTTTTATGCCCTTAGCAAAAAAATTCCATATGTCTTCATATCACTTTAGGAAGTGAGTAGAAACTCATCATAAAACGATAACCAAGACTCAATTCGATGAACCATTAATTTTTTTGGAATCATGAGATCATATTACAACTAAGGGAACCTCTCTCTTATGATTCCATGTCTCAAATCTTGTTTTATTTGATTATTTCCAAAACTAAGGTTTTGCTCAATAACACGCAATGCAATATTTGCATTAAAGGGTAAAAATTGGAAGACTATGCTATGGGAGCATGAGAAAATGTTCTCATGTTGTCCTTGAACAAACACACTTGTACATACTTACAACACTCAATTATTTTGCTTGGTGGTGCTTTTATTCCCTAGGAAAAAATTACCACGTGTCCTTGAGATACTTAACCTAAACAAAATACGGGGCATAAAATGCATACCAACAATAAAAAATATGTCTCATTAATTATAGAGCATATTCTTCAGTGGGGCCATCATCATTGTGTATTCATTTAGGTTGAATGTATTGCATATTTAGTTTTGACCCCCAGATCATATCATTTTAGGTTTATAATGAATTTGTAGCAATGGTGCATTTTGGTGCATTATATATGCTTGGTGACAATTCTAAGCAATAACATTGTATGTACCATATAGGGTCCTCTTAGTTGGAGAGAAAAAGTGTGCTTCATTTTTATTTCTCCAAATATGAACTTACGTACATGATATTTAGTTTATAATGTAACAAATTATTTAAGTAAACACGACATAACAAAAAAATGACTGTAAAATGAATCGTATATAGATGGGCATAATAAATTGGATAATAGCTCAACTAAACTTCCTCAACATAAGAGTTACATTTTGCATATGTCTATTCCCTAAATTACATAAGTGTACAAATTAGTGAAGATGATACTCAAAGGAAGAAGATCCAACATGACAATTGGACATCCACACTATGTTGTCCATCCATGCCAATGCACTTGCATTGAATTAGAACAATGTCTTTGTGATGAGAATTTACATGCCAAGGTAGTGTGACAATGTCTAAGCATGACCAAACTTGTGAACTAAATAATTTGGTCGTAGTTTGGACTTTGGGACCATGTGACTAAAATATGAGCACTTCTATGGTACAAGGCCAAATGTTGTGCTTGAATGACCTTGGCATACTTTGGTTTCATATTTTATAGACTTAGTTATGTCAAGCATATTGAAGAACAATTGAGTTTCCTATTTTGTCATGGTTATATTCCCATCTAATTCATTATCAAGATCATTCATCATAAGCATAAAATAAATAAATAAATTGAATAATAGAGCAATCTTAATCAAACATTGAACCATAAAGCATCATTATACATGACCAATGTAATGTATCTATATAATTTATCCAACTATACATTTTCTTACAAAAATAACATGTTGCTTCTGAGATACATAATGCAAACTCATGCCCTAAGCACAAAATGACACCACATGCCCAAAATGGCACATCATGGCCAAGATACATAATGCATCACTCATTGACCCCCTCTATCCTTTCCATTGTGAGGTGCATATCTAAAGAGAATATTCATGCTCTTTGAGTTGGAGGTTGTAACATCCCCACTATAATCCCTAGTTTAATTAATCCATAAACTAATCAAGGGTTGAAATAATCCATAAGAGGAAAGGGGGTGGGGGGGGGGAGGGTGGAGTCTAGGATAATGGTCAAGAGGGGTCCACAGGGGAATTACCCATGTACATTAATTCAACCCATTTTCCTAAAATTGTTGTTCGTATGTGAACCTTCTAATTTTGTATTGAGTGTTCCCAAATCCAATCATTGAATACATGTAAGAGGGTGGGTGTGAGTGGTCACATCCCATAGTTATTGGGATCATGGGGAGATTATTACAATCTTGGGAAAGTGTGTGAGTCAATCAAGCAAGCCAAAGGAGAGGAAATTTGTATGGGTAGCTACAACATTTTTACACATTCAGGTTTTGGTGGATAAACTACAAGTAAAGAGCAAGAATGAGAGATGGGAGATGGAACAAACATGGAGGGAGAATTCTAGAGAAAGTTGGAGTGTATTAGAGAATAATTGGAGCTTATGATTGATGAAACAGGTTTTCAGGCCTGAAGAGTGAACTCCTATGTGAGTTGCACTGAAACAACAAGTTTTTGTTGTGGTTCGTTGGCAGTTTTCCTCGAAGCTAGATCCTTGGAGTTTTCGAGCTAAGATATTCTTGGTTACCTATGCCAAAGAGACCCTGATAAACAAATGTGATGGATGAGGGAATGATATTAATGAAGGGTTCCATTCCTTGGGTTGGGAAGATCAAGAGGAAGAGAGCTAGTGGAAAACCACAATAATTGTAGGAGAATATCAATGGGTTGTGAGTTTATGAGATGTGAGTGGGAAGTGAGATACCACCCTCTTTTGTGGATTACTAGCCTTAGCTCTAGGGTGACTTGTTGTTGATATTTGGAGCAGCAGGCCTATGATTTTGTGGAACATCCATCCCAAGTAGCTGGTTGCACATCTATTTTGAAAGATAAGTGTTTTATCTTATGGATGCGATGTATTTATCAGTTAAGTTGTTGTGCATGAATTTTGTGTATTTGGGAGTGAATTATATGTTGTTGTTTTGAATTATTGAGCTACATTAATGCCATTTGCACATGTTATCGACGCATCTAATTTATGGTAATAGATAACAATTAAATCTACTTATAATGGTAGTAGATAAGTTATAGGAAATTAATTAATTAGCATAAAATTGTGTTTTATGAGTATTACACACAATAATGTTCTTAGAATAGGATGGGGGACATTACATTATGGTATCAAAGCATCTTGTTTAAACACAAGTCATGTATGGGCCAAGAACCAGTGTGAATTTAAGAAAACATTGTTGTTATATATTTGTATGTGACGAATTGGGGTAAAAGAGAGAAAAATTAGAGTGGAATTCTAAAGTTCATAATTAAATTTGAGTTTGAGTGACTTAGATTTGTTTAGGAAATTTAATGAATTAAATGTGCAAGTTGCAGAGTGAAATTCGAATTGAAAAGGTTAAAATTCAAATTTTAATGGTCATATGTAGCATTAGGGAGAAGTTCAGGAATCGACGACTAAGATCTTGTTTGATCTTCAGATTAGTGACCTAGATTTGCTTAATAAATTTAAAAATTCATAATGTTTCAACCATTTTGAAGGTTGAGTATGTCAACGATCGAGATTCAATTTTGACGATTGGGAAGTTGAATTAGATCAACGGTCTAGACTAATTTTGGTCGTTTTGGGAGTTGGAGTCTATTGATTGTCAATATCATATTGGCTTTGAGATCAATGGTCCAGAGTCACCTGGATTTTTGTTGAAATTTTTTGAAGTGTTGAAGTTGGCCACGGAAAATCACCGATGGGTCGATGGTCAGGTGTCGGATGATTTCAGTGAAGTATTTTCAGTCTCCAACAGAAATTGTTGATGGATGATGTGTTGATGGTTAGGCGTTGACTGAATCAACAAGGTGTTCATTTTTGTCGATGGGCCGATGGAATGTTCATCAGGCCTTGGCCGATTTGGAAAGATGTTTAGGTTGTCCAAGAAAAACAATCGTTGGTCGATGAAAGAGAGAGGGTGATGATGTGTCATGCCACATCAACATCCATGTGCCATGCCACATTGTCCAATTTAACACCTCAGGATGGCGTGCCATGAAACATCAATTTCCATGTGTCGTGCCATGTCAATAGTTTCCACGTCCTCCCAAAAGTAGTTGACAGTTGATGGTCGGATCGACCGAAATAGAGAATTTTTTCATTAGTTAGTGGGGATGACCGATGGTCGACAATTGGGCATAGAACAAATTGATGAGAAGTTCATTCGCTAATTAAAATCATCGATGGTTGGGTCGATTGATTTAGCATTATGTTGAGAATCAGTTGTCAAGGGATTGGGCCGATGGATGATGATTGGGTCGGTAGGTTAGGAAAAGTGTTGTGCATTCCTAAAGGAGAATGTTAATCCCTAATGGTTGATAAAGTCAAATCCATCAATATTCACTGTCAATCCATCAATCCGCACCATAAATATCCACAGTCAATCCACACCGTAATGTCCCTTGGTTGGGTTGGGGGATGTCACAAGTTTGAAGAGGCCTCTCACTTGCCTCTTGTTCTGAATTCATCGACCAAACCTCTATCATGAATTTCTTAAGTATGATAAGTGAATCAAACCAAATCTACAGTCTTGAAATAAATAAACTTGGCCTTTGTAGGGAAAAATAGGGACCCTTCGAGTACGAGCAGAACTTGATAATTCAGATGCTCTGCTCGATATCCAACCAAAATTTGTACACTAGGTTTATTCGAATATTCTTTCTTTGATCCTACTTCCTTAGTTGCTTTTGGTTCTACCCGTGCCTCTATCTATGCAACTAATGTTTCACCTATATTTTCTATGAATTGATAAACTAGAGAGAACAATGTAGTTTTGGTAGTAACGACAATAAAGAATCAAATTTAAGGTACACCAAAGCGTTTTTGTTACTGTGAATTTCAAATGGATGCAGAATCTCTTGGCTATCCACTTCATAAAAAAATGGAACTTATTCTAAGGAATTGATAAGTAGTTTATGAAGATTTTTCCATGTTGTCAACTTACAAGTCTATTATGAATAAAGAAGTATCTTATGGTTTTTAGGGCATAGAAAGATTTTGTAATATGTGTTTCATAATTAGTATTTTTTGAACATAACTCCCAGATTTCAAATTTTATTTGAGAGTGATATTAAACATTGTAAACATTGCTTCATTACCAGTGAGGGTGTTCCTCTTTGTGGCATGTGCATCGCCCCCCGCCCCCTCCCCATTGATGGATGTGTTGGTTATATCATGTTTGGCGATCACATTGCTATGTTTTTTCGTATTGGTGAGCTTAGGTGTGTTCTTGTTTGTTGTTGTTTTAGAGTTTAATTTATTTGATGCAATAATGATTATTTACCACAATTATTATATGTTGTAAAAGGAAGGCAGGAGCAATATGTTAGTGAAAGGATATTTTTGATGTTGAACAGTTTCAAGATCTAATAAAAAACTATGCAGACTGTCCTAATCAAACTTATTAGTGCAGAGAAGACTACCATGTAGGATTGTAAAATTGATGATCACTTTGCACTCTATTTTTTCATACTTTAGATATGTATTATTATTTTTGTCACCAGAATTGTCTTTTCTCCTCAAATTGCTAAGACAACCTTGCATCATAGAAAAAATCATGGTAAGCTCCCTATTATCCTAGTTTTCATCTTTCCAATTTGTTTTATGTAGAATTGAAACAATTATTTGTTGTCAAATTTGTTTTACCAGTAATAACATTTAAATATACAAAAATTGAATAAAAAACAATATCTTCATTTTTTTTTATCACAAATACAGTATATCTTAAATTCACTGTAAAATTTAAGAAAAATAAATTTTGTGGAAGTGCGAGTGGTAAATTTGATTTGACTCTCCTTTTATTTTTTAGAATTCAATTCTTGCAGACAATGATTTCTTCTAATAGAATGCAGATATATCTCTCATCCGCAAATTGTAGGTATAATCTTTCTCTCGTTCACATATTGCAGGTGGAAGTGTTATTTCATGGAGAAGTGTGGGAAGCTAGATATTAAAGTATACATAACATGCATGGCAACAATATAGTTATGAAGCAGGAGCATGGAGACAGTGAAGGTTGGATTGGCATGTTACTATTTCATGATGTGATGTCCCATATTCAATGCTAATATTTGTTGTATGTATGGGAGATCATCTCTCTCCAAGAAAAATGAGGAGAAAGAGGGATGGATAAGTTGGGTCCAGGTGTAATCAACTGTGAGGGAGGAAGAAAATAAATAGGGAGCTAATTAGCTGCGAGGAAGAAAAGAAATGGGAAGGAAACAAATTCCTTCGAAAATATGCTTATAGTGATGGCAAGCAACATGCAAGTGACCAAGTGGAAGGGCAGTTGGAAGCTCACCAAAGACATGGTTATGAGTTATGCATAGGAAAATACTAAGCATTTAATGTTTGGAATTAATGTTAAGTTGAAACTTAGCATTAATTCACATTTCTTCCTACATATCATGTTCACTAAGTTTCAATCCTCTCTTTCCCTAAGTTTGAAGTCACTTGCCTTGATATGATGCCAAATAAGGCCTCAAACTTAAAACTTGGGATTAAAAAACAAATGCGAGTTGGAAAATTGCATGAAATAGTTGAAACTTTGGTTAAAATTCTTGGTTTATGTGTCGTACTAATAGAATAATGGAAAACCAATTAATAATTGTCCCTACATCCCAAAGGGAAAGGAATAATAAGACATATCTGATAAAACATAAAGCTCCGTTAAAATTGTTTATGTTCATTGAACTTCTTTTTGTTTCTACAACATTTCTTTTATCATAAAGTTCACTAAGATTTTAATGATTGAAAAATTCAACTTTTCTAAATGAATACAAATAGAGAAGAATAACTATGATGGCATATAATTTGAGGAAAGGGGCTTTCACTTGTTGTGAACTCTAAAATTTCACAACTCACTTTTCAAGAAGAAAGTGGTTTTAAGTCTATTTTGCATTTGTTGTGAATGGATTTTCCCATCTCATGTAGAAATATCTTAAAGAATTCTATGAAGGATAAAGTCAACTAATTTAAACCAAATCCTTTGAATTTGCAAGGGTGTCTTCTTCATTCTTGTTGTTATAGTAAGCTTCCCTTTCAGAATATTGTTCAAGTTCATCATTAGTAAATTTATTTTCCTCTTCATTTCTATGGGGAAAATCTTTTATATCCTCTAGGACTGATTTAAATATTTCATTGCAATAGTTTTCAAAAGGAAATGTTGTGGAATATTTCCTTTTGTAACAAGAATGAAATAACATATGAAAATGCTCCAGTGAAGCTATACAAGCAATAGGTAAATATCTATACCATTGTCAAGCCTCTCCAACTAAAGA
Organism: Picea engelmannii; assembly: GCA_009831015.1. Lineage (NCBI taxonomy): Eukaryota > Viridiplantae > Streptophyta > Pinopsida > Pinales > Pinaceae > Picea > Picea engelmannii. The sequence continues at coordinate 1,781,619 of ML778362.1, forward strand.
ATTCATGAACATTTTCATGAGGAAATCCTCATGAAAAATAATCAATCAATGCGTACATAAGTGGAAATATATCAAATGTTGAGCTGGATTATTCTCTTCATCTTCTCTAAATCTAGAAAGATAGTATTCCCATACCCCTATACTAGGTACAAGATTAGGAAATCTTGTTATATTTGAAAAATCGAGTGGAGCAAAACTTGAAACTACTATAGCATTACTTGATTTGTCCATTAAAACACATTGGAGTGGGCAATGGGATCACAGTGAGAAGAAGAGTAGTAGGATTTTCAATAAAGGTGGAAGGGAAGGGATTCTTTCTTGGCTAAATTATAAAAGATAATTATGGATGTATATCAATGGTTCTAGAAGAAATTTTGAAACAGAAATTGAATCTTCAAGAATATCAATTAGATATACATATTCAACACTTAGATGAGTAGCAAAAGGAGATTCTTCTAGATTAGGATTACCAAAAAAAATAAGAAATTTGATGTTCTATGATATTTATCCAAGTCACAAGATTTTCTGGATCTGAATAGACTGGAATCTAATTAGGATCCAGGTGGATTCTGGTGTATCTTTTGATAGATGCCATATTATCCTTTTGTGGAGTCTCCAGGTGAAATATTAACAACAAATTTCATGAGTCATGTTCACCGTCAAGGATTAAAACTTATTGATCTAGATTTTATGAGCAAAACGAAATGAACACAATTTTTATTATTATTATTAACATAGAGACACAAGGAACAATAATAGAGATACAATAAACCTAGCTTCTATTCAATAAGGAAATATGTTGAAACTGTAAAATGTAGACTAAAAACAAGCTTGCTAGAATGGTGGCAGATTATCTCTCGGAAGAGATATGACGACTGTGCTCATTAGAAAGAAGATTATTACAATGAATCTCTGAAAGAATTTTTACAATAAACATGAATGAAAAAACCCTATACATCCAAAAACCTATTCCTAGGAGATGAAGCGCCAAAAGTCTTGTGGGCCCTGTTGGGGTAAGTCAGTACATCAACTTCTAGGGGTCGTAACTTTTGTATACAATCTCCATTTTAGTTTCACGATAGCCCGCTACAGAGGTCTATCTGAGGAATACACATTATACCATAAAAATTTGTATTTGTATGTATTTTGACTATGGCAAGCCCTAAAAATGTTGTTAGGGCCTCAAAACGGCCCATAAGTTCAGGACCCGAAAACTAGGAAAAAACTGCCAAACTAAAAATCTGCTAAGATGAGCTAGTTGGAATAGGTGGGCGGCCACCGATATCCACCTGGATCAATCCTCCCTACTTTCAAATTAATAGTCTCCATTACGTTGAGTTTCCCCATCAGATGAACAAATTTATGTTGAATTTGGCCCTGGGAGAGCCACTTGCCTTGGTGCAGGAGCTGTCATGCTTTGACAACCTGATAACGTTGGATCCTATGCTGACAAGTTCCCTTGACCTGTGTGTCCACGATATGATCTATGGATTCATGTTTGATGCAGTCAGGTTGATCTATGTTGGTGTCAATTTTTCTGCTATCTCTGAGGTGTGCAATAATGGTGGAAAATATGGTCGAAGGAGATCTACATTGAACATTGGGTGCAAGCCAAGGAAGGGGGGAATGTTGAGCTCAAAATAATTTTCTCCCATAACCTTGGTGAGGGTGTAAGTTCCATAATGGAGTGGACAAAGATTATGATGGGGCCCTATAAGGAGTTCTTTCTACAAGTGCAACAAAACTTTGTCTCCCACCTGAAACTTGTGCGGCACCCATTGTTGATCATGGCATTACTTGTACTTGGCATTAGAATTTTGTAAAATATTTTGAACCTATTGTCATATGTGTTGGATCCACTCAAGGAACTAGGTGTCTTTGTCAACTTCATTTGGAGCATGGGACGAGTCTGCATGGGTGGTCGCAAGGGGTAATGCAACATCCATGGGACCCAATGGTTAAAATCCAAACCCCACCTGAAAGGGATTGTGCCTAGTTGAGATATGTTTGGATTTGTTGTAGTTGTGTTGAACATAGGGAATACTCTCATCCCATGTGCAGGGGTTTCTTTGAATTGTACATGTGCAGGATATGCACGATCATCCGAATGACAACCTCGGTTTGGCCATTTGTCTTGGGGTTGAAGGCACTGGATTTAGTGATCTTGGTGTCCAGGAGTGACCAAAGGATCAACCAGAATGTGCTAAGGAACCGAATTTCCCAATATGAGATAATGGTTGCTGGGATCCAAAAATATACCCACACTCGTTCAAATAAGATCTTGGTAGTGGCCTCCATTGTGATGCTCTTCTTGCAGGAGGCCAGAATCGCCATCTTATAAAAGAAATCAAAAACGACAAAACACAGTCATTTCCGTGCTTGGTGGATGGAAGGCCCAAATTGTAGTCCATTAAGATAGATTCCCAGGGCCTATCAAGATTAGGAAGAGGCTTGTACAAGATTTGTTTCTTAGTGTCCATTTTGGCAATATCATAGGAAGTGCAGGACCTAATATACTTGCTGACATCCTGTCAAAGTTTCGGATAGTAGAAATGTTGTTGCAACATTTCCAATGTCTTTTATACGCCAAAGTGTTCTGCCACCTGACTGTAGTGGGATTCCAAAATCAGATTCACTTTCTCACTTGATGGAATGCAAATATATACTAGATGGCATAACATCCCATCCTGAAGATGGAAATTAGTGACAATTGTGTTTGCGCCCAAAATATGGTAGGTGGTAGCGAAGTCACGATCTTTCACATAGAGGTGGGGCCATCCGAAGGTCTCATGGTTGCAAGAGTCTAAACTATGGTGACTATCGTGACTGGAGGTTGGCTGAGGAAATCAACGACCTGGTTGGTACTTCATGTATTATAATTTATGTTGAAGTAGAACTACTGCAAATATGTGTACCACTTTTGATGTTGGTCATTCTGTAATTTTCCTTGTGTCTATATCAACTACAATGGATTATGATCAGTGTGGATGAATGTCTCCTTGCCGAGAACATAATTCCTCCACTGGCAATAGGATTTCACAGTGGAGTACATTTCTTGGTCGTAAGTAGGGTACTTACGGATGCAATATGATAGTGCTTGACTATGATAGGACATGGGGTGGTCGTGCTGAGTGAGAACTGTGCCCGCAACATCGTTTGAAGCATATGTCTTGATATCAAAGGGTTGTTGCATGTCAGGTAATGAAAACACTAGTGTTGAGCATAAGCGCTACTTCAAATAATAGAAAACTTGTTATTGGGATAGGCCCCACACAAAATTTTCTTTACCACCATCCCTAGTTACTTGGTTAAGGGCCCATGCAATATGGGAGAATCCCAACACGAACCTGTGATAGAAATTGGTAAGGCCTAAGAAGCTTCGAAGCTCAGTGAGAGTGGTTGGGGTTGGCCAGTCACGGATGACTTGGATCTTGGTTGGATCCACATGCATACCATGCTCATCAACAATGTATCATAGGTGCTAGACCCTATCCATGCCGAAGGAGCATTTTTCCAAGTTGGCATATAACTTGTGTTGTCTCAGAGTGTTCAAAACTTGTTGAATATGATACAAGTATTCGTCCCAAGTCTTGTTGTAGATGAGGATTTCATCCAGATACACCACTACAAAATAATTTGTCATGCCCTTTGTTTTAAGCTTCTTCTCAATTTTGACAACATATCTATAGGTCTCACCCAAGGACGAGATGTTCAGAAACTCCATTTCTTCCTAGATGTCCCTATGTAGACAACCACAATACTTGAGCAGTAGATGTTACTGAGAATATTTGACACCCAGCTTGGTGTGCAAGGTGTGGAATATATTTGTGAACTATCGCATTGTTGGTCCCTTTCCTACTGCAGTGTGGTCCATTTTGTATACAAGTCGTCATACTTCCAAATGGGTAGCATTGTTCCTTAATAGAATCCCTGAAGGACTCCCTGGTGAGTGTGACTGTAAATAATGAGGGTTATTTTTTTTCCTTTTGCTCACAGAAAGCCTCCCACCAATGTTTGACATGGGGAATGACTTTGAGGAGCGCAAAAGTATTATTTTCTCTATTTGAAAAGTTATGGACAGAAAAAACCCTTCTAATAGATTCAACAATTTGTGTACAACATCTGCATCTATTTGAACTTCAAATATAGGAATATCAAACTTGATATGTACCTTGAAGGGGGCAACACCTCCTCTTGAGGAATATGTGTCGCCTATTGGTAGTCACTGAAAGATTAGCGCAAAATTATCCATCATCTCGTTCCTTTGTTGCATGAGGGATTCCTTGAGAAACAGTTTGAAAGGATAGCATGTCCCATCATCTTTATTTCCCCCCCATGGAATGTCACTTGGGCATGCGAGATCTTTTTTCCTCAAGAGAACCAAGCTCGAGACCCAACTCTGTGTACCCTGACCTCGTCGGGGACATGCACTAAGAACGACAAGGAGCAGACCTCTTTGATACCAATGATCTGGATTTTTTTATAAGAACTAAATGAACATTGATTATTATTATTATTAACACAGAGACATAAGGAACAATAAAAGAGATACAATAAAAATGGCTTATATTCAATAAGGAAATATGTTGAAACTATAAAATGCAGGCTACTAGCTAGAATGGTGGCAACTTATCTCTAAGAAGAGATGTGACATTTGCACTCATTTGCAACAAGACAATTACAATGAGGCTCTGAAATCCTTTTTACAATAAACATGAATTCCAAAACCGTATACATCCAAAAACCTAACCCTAGGAGATGAAGCGCCAAAAGTCATGTGGGCCCTGTTGGGGTAAGTTAGTACATCAACTTCTCAGGATCGTAACTTTTGCATACGATCTCCGTTATAGGCGCACAATAGCCCGTTGGAAAGGTCTATATGAGGACTACATATTATTCCATCAACATTTTACTTCATCTACATTTTGACAATTGTGAGCCATAAAAACAATATTTAGGGCCTGAAAAAGACCCCGGATGTTCACGATTAATTGCCAAGATGACTCAGTTGGAATAGGTGGATAGCCACCGATATCCACATGGATCACTTACAATGTCGTATCCTAGGAAATATTTCTTCAAATTACGTCCCTGACAACGGTTCCATTTTGGATTTTATCCCTTGATATGTTCCAGGTTGTTATTGGAACGATGCCAAGGTACCCCGGGGGACAAGACTTAGGGTGAGCCTTAAAGACAAATTTATAGTAAGGTAATTATGTTTTCCTTTCTCTTTCTTGAAATTATGGGACCTCAAACAATCTTAGCTCAGATGATAAATTCTCTCAACTCTCGGAGGCATATGTCTACGAGTGTTTTAGAGAATCAAGCTTTAAAGGAGAATGAAGTGGTGAATTATAAAAAAAACAAGATAAATGTACAGGGAACTGATGAGAATGAATCATGTAGCTTATGGTAAAAGAATAGAATGTTGAGAATTTAAGAATTCAACAACTCTAAGATGTGTATATAGATCAATAAAAACATGATTCAAATAGTTAACACCTTCATACATTCCAATACATGGAGGTACCCTTTGCATTTCATTTAAATGCACGGATAAATGGAAATAAATGGAAATAAATGGTCATACATTCAGTGGAAATCACTTATATGTCATAACTAGACATCACACAGTAACACTGAATATGGTGAATAGTCTGTTGTTTGAGCTTCTCTAAATCGGATATGACACAAGAAAAGAAAAATTGGGAGGATATGCTTTACAATAACAAAAATACTATAAAAAAAGGAATTGCAGACTAAAACATAATGTAGAGGATGAATCTCTAGTTTCTTGCTACATTTACCATATGTCTCTGCACAAGGTTTCTAATCAAACAACTTTGGTTATAATAAACACTTCAATTCCCTAAAGTGTTGACCCTAGAAACGAGCATCGTCATTGTCTTTTATTCCTCTTGTTCATGCCCTAAACTGCTTCTTGAAACTATTTATTGCTTCTTGATTCTTGAATGGTTCCCCCATGTTAAAATTGTAAAAAGTAATTTTTCCTATTGGATTTATGTTATGTTGAGATCATGGGACAACTGGAGATTTGCTAGCTAAAATATCCATCAATCTCTACTCATTAAAATTCCCTGCAATGATTTGTTTTATTGCAACATACTATAAATCATAACTATAGATATCATGTGACTCAATAGCTGTCGGATCCATCTTGGGTGAGTGATCGTGATCGTTGATCGAAGGATCCCCCTTCGAGGTGATCAAAAAATTGGTCACAATAGGACTCCGATGAGGGATACTTCGATGGGTCGGTAGCCTGCTTATCCTGATGCACTTGTGTTGTAGGATTAATCGGTAAATGCAGACATAAACAGATCTCCCTAGATCCACCTAGAACTAGAACAAAAAAGAACAAAATATGATGCTTTCCCTAAGCTCTAACTATTGAGTTTACTAGTTAACAAGAGATAGACAACATATCATTTAAATAGCATTTCCTCTTGCCATTTCCATCCCATCTCCACTCTGGTGCTCCTGTGATATTGAATATGTAAGGGAACACAAGCCAACCAAAGTGAAAGTAATATAATATTCTCAACAAGAACCTATGTATGTGATCAAGGAATCATACAATAAAACAAGACGAGTTTTATGGGAAAGAAACATATCACTGTATCATATTAAAATGAAGTGGATATTACAACCAAAATACTTGATGTCGCAAGGTCCCATTTCGATGGCCCTTTGCTCCAACACACACACTTGCTCCAATATTGAATGAAGAAGATCCACAATAACTTGATGAACTGAAATTGGGTTCTCAAGCATGATCTAATGCAGAACTCTCCATACAATCTTAGCCTATTCAACCTTATCCTTTTCCATGAGAGATCCCTCTTTATATAATGTGAAAGAGAGATGGTTGAGGAGATTAGGATGATCCCTCCAAATCAGAGAAGCGAGTAAGATCCAAACCGTTCGGAGTCCATCTCATCTTCTAGAAGATCCCCTTCTAGAACATTCGTGAAACTTGACCTTTTCTTAGATTTTTACATCGTCGCACCCTAAGTATAGTGCATCCTCCGAAGACATCGCAATCAAGATTTAGAGAAGGGGGCGATGATCAAACATCGCCGCACCCTATGTATAGTGCATCCTGCGACGACCTTTCTTAATAGGGTTTTTGAAAAGAGAAAGCCAATCACTTTCCTCATGGAGAAAGACTCTTTTTATCTTTTCATCGGAACATGAACACATGTCATCAGTGCATCACTGGGGTGACCAAAATAATGTGTAACAAAATGCCCCCCAAAAGTATGAAGCTGGAACTCATGACAACAGAAATACTTTGTAGAATGTGTGTGTGTCGAAAACAAGAAGCGCATCAATCAGGAACCTGCAAACAATCAAGCCTCTTTATAATAATATACCATCGTCTGAGGTAGGAATTCCCATACTCAAATTAAAAAATTTCAAGTGAGTCATGACCACTAAACATACATTGTGGATCCATGTCATTATGAATCGACATAGACACCAAGGATACACTATAGATCTATGCGCTAAAAGGACTCAAATTTAGATATAGCCACGAGACATACAAAATGGATCTATGTGTCAATACAAATCATGAATACTCCATCACAACCTGGATCAAAATTATAAGATCCAGGGTTTTTATTTTCGTCATCTCTAAGTATGAATCTAGCCATGTGATTACAGGTGTTGAAGTCGAACATGGTAGAAACACTTGATTACCGGTCATTAATGAAAACCATTAACAAATGCGAGGGAAATCAACATTGATGTCAATGACTCCCAAGGTACCCTAGTACAATCCAGCGAATGTGAATAAATGATTTGAAGTCGAACACTCGATGGAATCTTCCAATCAGGGGTCAATGATGTGAACCCACTGTTGAAAGTGAAGAAACCTATCGTTGAGGCATGCAAGCTCTAAGGTATTGAATGATTTCTAAGTCTTCTTCCTGGATAATGAGTTGAAGTCGACAGTAAAAGACTCGGCACAGGAGGGACTTGATGTATCCCCCATCAATGACACGAAATAAGTAACAGATTTGAGGTAGATCAAAGTATGAAGTGATTTGAAACTGACATAGGGAAGGCTGACATGGTAGAAGATTTATAATTGTAGATGGCTGACTCAATAGAAGGCTTGTTTTGGTTGGAATTCTCTTGAACATATGAATGACACGACAATGGTATTGGAAACATTGACTCAAGGAGGACCCAACATATGGACATGAAGATGGTCAAACGAGAGACAAATGGATTGCCCAACCCGGATACAATGATGAAGGGGGGTGTCATGTTCAAGAGCGACTATTATTGCCACTAACACAAATACAGAGACACATTTCTTTCCCAATTTTCCCTCACCATTTCTGGCGAGTACCTCTTTATTTTTACGCAAGCTTGAGGAGGATAACATATGCTTGTTTATGTAAGCTCATCCTTTGGACGAGTCCCTCAGAGTATATTTAATGAACCCTGAGAATGAGTGGTTCGGTCCCATATGGGTCTTTCTATGTTTGTTTAATGAGTCCAAAGAGAGAAAACTCAGGGGTTTTTCATGATTATAGAGTCTGAAAAACACTTAAAGAGAACTCCATTAGGTCCTTTTTCGTAAATTAATTTGATGAGACCAAAAAAGTGATAACCAGTCCCTCATCAAATGTTTTCTTCAAATACTTTTACAAGCATGAAAAGAACAAGGTCGCTCGACGATCTTTTCGTTTTTATGGAGCATGAAAAGAGCTTAAAGGATACTACATAGGCTTTGTTTTTCATGTCACCATTATGAATTCAAGAAAATGACAAAAGACTAATCGATTACATTCTCATGGTTTCACGAGCGTGAGAAAGAATCAAGACTTGCTCAAAGCTTTTCCTAAAAAACCCTAGAAGGATATGTGACAAATGTATAAAAACAAACCAAAAACGGATCCTTGTTCCAACATTTCACTCCTAGAATTTTTATCTGCAAAAATAAACCACTTGTAGAGTTTTTAAGACTTTAGGGTTTAGATGAAATATATAAAATAATATAAAATACAAATGAAAGAGTAAAAAATCAATAAAAATGGGTAAAAAACACATTTCACTATTTCTTTTGTCATTTCACCCAAACCTTTCTCCAAAACCCCCTTTTTACTTCGATTTTAAATTGTGGATTATGAAGGGCACGGCTGATCATTCGACGAATCATCTCCACAGGAAAGGTAATCTTCATTTCCTTCAACTTTCCATGGATTAAAATTTGTTTTTCATTGGTTAAAAATAGACTTTTGGGTTGATTTTCTAGGGGTACCCATGCACAGAGGTCGTTGCAGGTGCCCTATATTGGGTCCTGTGACGATCTAAGATCACCGCAAGCAACCCTATATCCATCTTGCGATGACGCCGCACTGTGAAAATTCCCGTGCCTATGACGTGCAAACCCAAAAATATTTTAAAGATGAATTTACCAAGAAAAATCTTCCAAGGAAGAAGTTTATAATTCTAATCTATTTTTATTGTTCCTTGGTAGGTCTTCCACGGTAAAAAAATGTTGGAATGGCATGAAAGAGAGCACAAGGAGGAAGATTACTTTGTCGGGAATGACCCGGGAACAATGATGGCCCTTCGATAGTGTGGGTTGTTGAAATTCTTCAAGATCCAGGGTATGAGGGCCCAACTGAGACTCCTTGAGTATCTAGTTCACATGTGGGATGTGAACGAGCATGCGTTTCATGTGGGTACTCACACTCTTACCATAGATATCGACAATATCTACTTCTTAACAGGACTATCTCACTGTGGATCCTGAGTAACACTTACAGGTAGCAAAGGTGGCGGTGAGCCTATGAACCACTACATCAGTGAACATTGTGTGCTGGGTACCTAGAAACACAACGGTAAAGTCACTATTAGAGATTTCTATGACTTGCCTCCACAGACCATTCTCTACACTATCACATGCATGGCAGGGAGTGCAGCTCCCCATATGTCTCTTCAGAGATATTTCCAATATGCACTGGAGTGTATGGAGCCCCACGTCTTCAACTGGTGTGAAGGGGTTCTTAAAAGTATGAAAAAACAACTGACCAAGTGCATGAGTGGTGGATTGAAATAGTTCAGATACGGGTCAATTTTGGTATCCTTCTTCCTAGAGAGGGTCCCATTTTTGTGCTTGAAGGTAGATTGGGGTATACCTACCCTACATGATCTGAGAATGAAAAGGTGGGTCGACCTCATGGCACGACATGTAACCGTTCCCATCATCAGATATAACGATGTCTTCTTCGACTGGTTGAGAACTCAAATGCTCATGGTTGACAATTATTCATATGTCAGGTTATACTTCTGTGGAGATCTGGACCTAGCTCTTCCCAAGGGTTCCCAATGGGGGGACATAGGTAAGAAGGAATTTTTTTTGTATATCATGTTTTTGTTATTTTTAAAGATATAATTTTTGTTTTTATGTTGTTTATCCAATGATTAATCAAATGCTCTTTGATGATGTAGATGTGGGACCTTATTATCCTCCAGCTTCATCCCCTATTTAGAGGCGAGCGGAGAGAGGTGACGTAGTAGGAGTAGCTATTGTTGACTTCGAGACCATAGAACAAAACCTGGAGGGGCTCACAATGAATATCTCAAACGCCTCTATAGATGATATTCTAAGGCATTACCAGTGCCACACAGTGGGCGTGTCTGCTTCCATCGGTCAAATTCTCCGTAGAGTAGCATGGGCAGTCGAAGGTTATAGTGAGCAGCATCTTTGATGCTCTATTTTATATGAAGCCATGTGCTTCACATTTTTTATATTTTGGTCTTCGGATAAAAACATTTTTTTGTACACTTTTATCGTTATATATATATATATATATATATATGAGGCTCCTACTGGCTTACTTGTTTTATGTACAAAAATGTGATTGGATTTTATAAATGTCTCAAATTTCTGTCTAACACATAATTAGCCAATGCATCTGTTAATGTATTTAGACATCTAGGAATGTGTTGGTATTCAATATAATAAAAATGTCATAGGACTCCAGATAGAATAAACATTACTCAACTGTAAGACTACTAACTGTGAATCCAATTGTACAATAAGATGGCAGATTCCAAGTGAAACAACGTTGGTAACTAATTCGATGACTGCACTATATTCTGCAATATTGTTGGTCGCACGAACAAGGCATACACCATGTAGACTGATAAATTCATTCGTAGGTGAATAGATTTCCCAAGCAGCATATGCTAAGTTTTGAGTATGGTGACTAGTGCCATCAGTGAAGCTAATGTAGGGTAGTGAAGACACTGACATCTGGAAACCAAGAACAATGAAAGTTAAGTGGTCGAAAGGTGGAACCAAACAACAAAAAAGAACACAATAGTATTATACACTAAAATACACAACACTCATGCAAAAATGATTTAAGCATAGTACTTCTTCAAGTAAAGCCCATTTCTTGGTTCACTTAAAGGAACTCCATCATAATCTACCAGCTCATAAGCTCCCTTCTCCAACACTCGTTTAACAATATAAGGACCTCGCCACATGGGTTTGAATTTACCAGCCCCTAGAAAATCATGATCTTGCTCGTAAAGAATAACTAGATTACCTTCAGAAAAAACACGAGGCTTAACATGCTTGTCATATTAGGATTTGACACATTTCTTCTGAGTTTCAATAACTAAGGTGGCATCACGATGGGTTCGTCTAATTGCATCAAATGCAACAGATGTTCCTCTTCAACAAGGTATTAGGGAGAGGTTCGACGGTTATTTTAAAAGATGGTATCACACATTCAATCGACAAACTTGCTTCGATACCATAGACTAGTTGGAAAGCTATGAATCTTGTGGCAGACTTAACAGATGTCTGATAGGTCCATAATGATAAGACCAACATCGTGTGCCAATTTTACTTATGAATTCCTACCATCTGTTGAAGCATAGTAGTGAGAAATTTGTTAATTGCTTCAACCTGGAAATTGGCCTATGAATAATAGGGGGTTGAGTTTTCATGATGAAGGCCCAACTTTTCAGTAAGTTCAGACATCAAAAAATTTAGAAAATGACTATCGTGATCAGTAATGATGGCTTGGGGGACACAAAATATAGTAATGATATGATTGAATATGAACAACGCTGCAGTTTTCCTGGTGTTATCGAATGTAGGCATCGCCTATGCCCATTTAGTGAAATAATCCACAGCTACAATAATGTACCCATGCCCCCTGGTTGAGTGAGGGTTACATATCATGAAGTCAATGCCCCATTTGGCGAATGGACAAATGGAAACTACATGATGTAATGGATCCGGATGAGATCTTATCTTGTTATTATAAGTTTGGCAAGCATGGCATTTATGGACAATAATAATGCAGTCCATAAACAAGGAAGGCCAGAAATCACTCGCTCGTAAGATATTTTGGGCAATGGCATACCTAGACATGTGACCACCACATGCTCTAGAGTGGAAATCATTAAAATCTTTCTCAGCTTCATCGTAACTAAGACATTGTTGAAAGATAGAATAAATACCCCAATGGTAAAGGGTATCACCAAGGATGATGTATTGACGAGCTTGATATTGTATATGATGACGATCTGTACTAGAAAGATCAGGCCGAAAAGTTTGAGTCTGGAGATAGATGATAATATCTCTGTACCATACATCATCATAACTGATCAGAAAAAGGGATTTGTCAGGCAAGGAATCCTCTGCCACATTTTATGTCTCAGTAGAGGGAAGGTCACATATCAATTCGGAAAAAACCAAAGATTTCTTCGACTTAGCGCGTTCAAATTCCAAGTCAAACTCCTGGAGAATAAATATCCATTTGGAGTACTTTTTCCCCAACAATCATCGAGTAAGGATATGTTGAATAGGGTTGCAATCGGAAATAACTATGGTTCTGCGTAATAAGCTGTAGTGACGAAAATGTTGAACAAATTGAATAGTTGCCAAACCCAGTTTCTCCACATGTAGGTATTTGGTATCGGTATTCATAAGGCTCCGACTCAAATAGTATATCACATGTTTTTCGTGTGAATAATCCTCTTGGACTGAGACCATAGCAATGGTAGAATCTGAAGCAGCTAAATAAAAGAAATAATCTCAGCTATAGTCAGGGGGAAACAGTAATGGCATACAGGTTAAGGAAAGTTTTAAAGGCTCAAAATATTTGTTTGTAGTATCGTCCCATACAAAATTGTAACCTTTCTTGAGGATCCGACTGAATCCTTTCGTTAATTCAGCGTAATTGGGAATGACTCGATGTAAAATTTTTGCCTTCGAGCTGGCGTAGCGTGGAAAGAGGAAGTAGATTAAGAATAGCCCCAACCTTCAAGGGGTCTACCCAAATCCCATGTATAGAAAAAATGAAACCAAGAAGGTGGTTGGATTCCACACAAAAAATGCATTCGTTTGGATTCAAACATATGCGATAATAATGACAACGTACAAAAATGGCCCTTAAATATGTCGGGTGATCTTGACGATGCATAGAATGCATCGATAGATCGTCAAGATAGGGCTACACAATGTGCTTAATATCATAAAAAGTGTAATACATAGCACACTTAAAGGTCGCACCAACATTTTTGATACCAAAGGGTAATTTCTAATAAGCGAAGGTTCCCCAAGGGTAAATGAAAGTAGTCTTGTGCTGATCCACAGGTAAAATATTAATTTGATTATAGAAAGAGAAATCCTCCTTCAAGGAGAAGATTTCACTCCTGGCACAGTCATCACCGATCTGGTCAATGGAAGGGGTTGGATAATTGTCCTTAGGACAAGCTTTATTTATATTCCTATAATATACACAAACGTGGATCATACCTTGTTTCTTATTTACCGGAACAAGATTGGATACCCAATCGGTCAAAGCCACATGATAGAAAAAGGAAACTTTAAGAAGTTTTTCAACTTCAAGCTTGATAGCAATAGCTTTACATGGATGGACTGGGTGAATTCTCTGTTGAATGCATTTAGCATCCAGGTATGACTTAATATCATGCACAACGATATCAGGATCGATACCTAGCATTTCTTCATAACTCCAAGAAAAAACGTCACAAAATTATTGAAAAAGGGCTTTATAGGTGCAAACCTCATCAGTAGAACATGAGGCACCGATATGAACATTTTCCACGACTCTGGGTTTAATTGATATGTCAAGAGGAATGGTAGGTGAAATGTTACTCAATTTCCCTTTGTACAAAACATCGTGTGTTGACTCAAGAACTAAAGAAATAATGACAACGGTCGACAGAGTCAAAATCCGTTGGTATCTCTCTATGGTATCACGTTCTAGGAAGAGAATGGAGTGATGATGCCCATCATCCCATGGAGTATCTTCCATAGACATGAATGGTATGATCAGCTCATCCATAGGAAATATCACGTGAAACAGATCAGGAGATGAATCATAGAGAGAAGGAGGATAAGGGGTTGTCGATTAAATAGCTTGATAAACAGATTTGACCAGACTTAAAGGCATCTTTTCGTTGTAACGAAGGTAATCACGAGAGATAGGCACTACCCATGGGTCATATGACTCAGGGGTTTCATGGACAATGGTTTAGATCATGTTAATCGAAGCAACAAAAGGAGGAGGTATATCGGGTGGTGGGATTAGAAATGTACCCATCAAGGTTGAGTCTTTTAAAATACCCACGCTGACATTCTCGTAACTATGAGGTGTCTTTGAGATAAAGGGGACATTGCTAGTATGTGAATCAAAATTAAAGAAGGCTAGTTGGTCAACAGTAACGACTTTTCCTTGGTGCGGGAAACGTATCACACAGAAAAGGGTAGACACAATTGCATGCATGGAATCGATCGAGTTTTTGCCAAGCAAAAGATTATAATCAAGAGGTGCATCGAAGACCTCAACCTCTACATTGACCGATTTACCTTCTAACGTAATAGAAAATGAAGGAATAACATCATAAGGTTTAAAACCTGTACCATTGAAGGCCTTAAGTATATTGTGCGACTCGGTAAGGGCAGGAGATCCAATGGCTTTCCAACAAGTAACAGACATAACGCAAGTCTAGGCAACTTCATCAATAATGGTTCTACAGATATTCTTGTTTTCAACAACAACTTGGATCTGAAATGCTAACTGAGGAGGAAGCCTTGGGATGTGATCTTCCAAGTCAAAGATTATCAAATTAGTATCCGTGGGATCAATTCCACCAATGGCCTTTAAAAGTGCCTTGCGTTGAGTGGGACAACTTTGACAGACTTCGAGAGCTGACATCGCGGAGGGTTCTTGTGCAAGGTCTTCTACAATACTCTAGTTTTGGGCATCACGTGCGTCTGGATTGAATGAAGAATTTTGAACAACGCCCTTGGGAGGAGGATGAAGAACTATATCGAGACCCCGTCATTCAATATGAAGAGGATCGTTTGGAGGTGAATTTGTGGGAGGAGGTTGAACCAATGAAGGTGGTAAATAATCAACTTTCTCCTTCGACGGAGTGTAATCTTTGGCTCGAGTTGTGACTGCAACTTCATTCTTCTTGGAGTCACCAGTACACATAAGGACATAAGATGAGGTAGAAGGGGAAGCTTGGTCATGAATGAGAAATTGGGCATGTTGCTTAGAAGGGAAAGGTTTTCACAAAACGGTGGGTGTAGGAGTCTTCCCGGTCCCTTTGAGGAACTTAGTAACCTCAGCGCGTCGTGGACAATCTTTCGTGTAATGATCGTCACCACAAGTAAGGCAAGGATATCGAGGTTTACATTTATCCTTATCATCAACAGGATGATTTTTGGGCTTTTCAGTTTGTTGATTATCATTTTTTTCTTCCTTATTCTTACCCTTCCCTTCCTTTTTATTTTGATTCTTCTCGATAGGTGTGGATTGAACTAAATTAAATTCAGAAGTCTTACCGAAGGAAGGAGTAGGAGTAGGAGTATTTTGTACATTAGAGGTGGTGGACTTGGGATTGGTGTGAATGGCGTGTGTGGACTGAGTCTCAACATGAAAGGTGCCAATCACACCATCAACAGCATGCGAAGTTGCTAGGGGTGTTGGGGTAGGATTCGTGGAAGGACGAGGAGCATCAGAAATTAAGTTGTAAAGTGTGCACGTTTGCAAATAAACATTATCTAGATACTGAGCATGACTAATCAACTACTCTTCATTAACGACACCTCCCATGGCCACATCACGGGCTATGGGCCCAATGAGTGATTTGGTAAACCACTCATCCAACAATTGATCAGGAAGGGGAACTTTGATCAAATGTCTTCTCCTCCTCCAATCATGCATGTAATCATAAATATGAGTGGAAGAAGATTGCTTAAAAGAACTCAAAATTTGTGTTCCTGTCTCGTATCGAATTGGCAACTAGTAATATGTAAAGAAGGCCATGGATAGGGTATTAAAGTCATTAAAGAAGCCACGTGGTAACTCAATGTACCATTTGGTTGCCAAACCTGTGAGAGTTTGTTGGAAAATTCGTAATCTAATGGAGCCATCCATCAATGAGTTGGATGAACACCAAATATGGAAAGTTTTAACATGATTATTCGGATCCTCTCACGATCGACCGTCAAACTTAGGAATCTCAGACGATAGTTTGGCTGGGGTGACAGGCTAATAAGGAGAGTGTAAAATAGGATCATTCAATATCCTAGACAAATCCGGTAGATCCAAAGTGGCGAGAAAAGGAAATTGTCTATTCACTTGATGAAACTAGTAGTTTTGGGGAGGAATTCCCGTAGGTATACCAATAGGACCGTAAGCAGTCTGCAAATAATTAGACAGTCCTGACAAATTCGGTTGTGGAGGATTTTGAGGAAAATATCCAACAGGGTTGGGTTTATTAGGTATGTTCCCTTGGAAAGGAACATTAGATTGAAAATTATGACCCCAAGTAGGATTCAAAGAACCTAGGTACGGTTGACCGAAATTGGGAGGTACAAAATAATTAACTTGTGGATGTTTCCCCCCAGCCAGTTGTTGATTCCCTTGGAAAAGAAGATTCCAAGGTTGATATTGTAAGACAGGTACGTTTTATGCATAAACTGGGTTATGGACTCCAACTTGAGGTTGCCCACCAAGTTGAGGTTGTCCCCCAATCTGAGGTTTCCCCCAAAATTGAGGTTTCCCCACAACTTGAGGTTGACCCCCCATAGGAATCTGAAAACCAGAAGTGACAAAAATATTGGTGCCTCCAACTGTATTGGAACCACTATAGCTAGGATGATTAGATCCTCCAAACAAAGGTGGAGGAGAGATGTACGACCCTCCAGAGAGAACTTGGGCAGGTGAATGAACAAAAATAGTAGCAGCATTATACCCAGGAGGAACAAAAATAGTATACCCTCCAGATGGATTATGGGTAGGGATAGCGATGGAAGAATTCAAAGCCTTATACCCAGGGGACATGATAGATTTAGTCTAAGCAGAAGTGCCATTCCAATAGGAGCTTGAGTGATGACCACATTTCCGGTAGAAACAATCGTAGCATGTGGGACCATAGTAGAATGGGCCATCTAGAGAGGAAGAATTGAGTGAGAACCAATCAACAATTGGTCTAAAATAGTGATGACATTACTACTCATGATAGTAAAATGGTCTAAAGGTACTATATAGGTAATAGACGTCTCAAGCATTTGCAATGGCATAGGTTGATCAGGACTCGCTCCTAGGTTGTCATAAAGATCTCACACTGTCATAGGGGCAGAGCTAGGATTAAAAATTCCAACAGTGTGAGTTGGGATTCTAAATGATTCACTTTGAAAAAGTGGATCGTCTACTCCAGATCATGCATTATGTCCAGTAGGTACTTTAGTATTGTCAACAACAACAATTTATCTCGATGAATTCATCCAGAGAAAGTGTGGATCGTGTCTAATACTCAATAACGGATTTGGGGGAAGTCTGAATGCCTCTAAGGAATCTAACACAATTCAGAATCCCTCTAAAGAGTGTGAAATTCCAACCTATGAGGCTACTTCATTATTAACTGCTCCCTCGGGAGAGACTTCTAGTGAGTTGGGAGGCAAAGGAAGGTAACCTTTTGGATCTTCCAGAGGTATCCCTTGCATCCTACGTGAACGAGGAAGGCCGATGTTGGCTGAACCAAATAAATAACTAAAAATGTCTATGGCCAACTAAGGAAATGAACAACACTCGCTGATAAAATCTAGAAATCAAACCAAGAAAACAAACCTTCTTATTTTGAAGTCACTAGTTGGTGATGAAATCCAATGTCTAGAAATCAAGACAAGAAGGGGTTGGGGTAAATCAGGTGGAAAAGTTACATTGATGACCTGCTTAACGGACTTACACCCTGGTGTAAGCTCCCACACATAGTTGTGGGTATACCCTCCAAGGAACCCGAGTGAGTTTGCCAACGTCAATTCTAGGTACCATGAAGACTTTCCCCTCCATAGTCACCTCATGTAAAGACCCTAAAGAGATAGGCTACTAAGGTTACCAACTACAACAATGATGTCTGGGGAAACATTCAATAGTGTGATCCACGCGTAAAGGCAGGGTATCTAGCCTGAAATCAAATCGAGGCGCTCCCACACACAAATGTGGGTATACTCTCACATGACCCCGAATAATACATACAATCTCTACACCAAGACCAGCAAAGTAGGGTGAGTAACTCTATCAGTCTCAATGTGACCTCATGATTGTCCCTTGTGTTAGAAGGGCTTCCGAGGACAAATTGTAGTAATTGGATTTGAACTCTCCCTATCACAAGATACTATTGTGTGTTTTGATGCTTTGGAGAGTGTGCCTTACAACATATTCCAAAGCACTATCCTAGCTAATGTTGGTGAAGAGAATCTCTAGAAAAAAAAGTTACTAATAAATTTTAAATTACGTTGTATTTTAAAAGTTGTTGTTTACTCAAAAGGGCGGTGGAGATGAAACTGATGATGTTGTGACCTTGACCCAATAAAAGTCAATAAGAGATGAATATTCAATCTTTCAATTAAGTTAACTCTAATTACAGTAGGGAGAAGGTATATCTTTTGAAGTACAAAAATCTACAAATTGTAATTTCTTAATTTCGAGTGAACACAATTCCAAATAACCATGAACTATAAAAAAATTCCAACTTTCTCCTTTAATAAAAATTTTGAATGCAATAATTTTATTATGAAAGATTACTAAAAAGAATAAATGATTTCAGTTCTTCCTTTCCCAAATCAAATTAGAGATATAAAGAAGAAAGGAAAGCATAATCCAAGAAAATCAACACAAATTTCAACACAATTCCCAAATCAAACTCATAATGTAGACAAAAATGAAGATGATTGGAAGGATTTTTGTCAAATGCAAACAAAAATGTTTCTCAGTGAACAAACAATCTGGAAAGCAAAAGCAATCCAAAAGCACAAATAAATCAAAGACCCTTTCTCGAACAAGCACTCAGATTAAGATCTAGAGATTATATCCTTATGACAAAGATCAAAAGCAAAACACTTGAAAAATTAGAAAGAAAGACTTTCAATCCCTGAAAACCAATCAAATTCAAGCCTTAAACTCATAAATCAATCAAACACTGGCCTTAGGAGTTCATCCCAGGCAACTAAGGCAAAACTAGGAGGAATCGTCGCATCCTAGCAGTAGGGTATAGTGCGATGAGCTAAGGTCGGCGCAGGCTACCAATAGGAAATAGTGCGACGTCGCTGCACTAGTTTTCACAAGTAGGGTGCAAGGTCTTAGGGTCATCACATGCTGTAGATATGATACAGTGCGACGATCTCTATAAATAAGGAAAAATTGGAAGAAAGACAAATAATCTAACTGAACTTTCAGACTCAGGGAGTCTAGATGGATCACCCACAGACTCATAGAATGAATTCAACCAAAAGAAGGCAGGATAAACGCAAATGGGAAGAAGAAAACCAAAAGGAATTTGTATCCCTAGTATGGTCACCAATTTTTTTGTAGGCTTAATCGGTAAATGCGGACATAAAAAAATATCCCTAGATCCACCTGGAACTAGAACAAAACATAACAAAATATGATGCTTTCCCTAAGCTCTAACTATTGAGTTTACTAATTAACAAGAGATAGACAACATACCTTTTAAATGTTCTTTCCTCTTGCCATTTCCATCCTAGCTCCACTTTGGTGCTCCTGTGATATTGAATCTGCAAGGTAACACAAGCCAACCAAAGTGAAAGCAATATAATATACTCAACAAGAACCTATGTATGTGATCAAGGAATCATATAATAAAACAAGACGAGTTTTATGGGAAAGAAACATATCACTGTATAATATTAAAATGAAAGTGGAGAGTACAACCAAAATCTTTGATGTCGTAAGGTCCCCTTTCGATGGCCCTTTGCTCCAACACACACACTTGCTCCAATCTTTAATGAAGAAGATCCACAATAACTTGATGAACTAAAGTGGGGTTCTCAAGCATGATCTAATGAAGAACTCTCCATACAATATTAGCCTATTCAACCTTAGTCTTTTCCATGAGAAATCCCTCTTTATATAATGTGAAAGAGAGATGGTTGAGGAGATTAGGATGATCCCACCAAATCAGAGAAGCGAGTAAGATCCAAACCGTTTGGAGGCCATCTCATCTTCTAGAAGATAATCTTCTATAACATTCATGAAACTTGAACTTTTATTATCTTTTGACATCGTCTCACACTAGGTATAGTGTAGCATGCGGAGACATCATAGCCCAGCTTTAGAGCAGGGAGCGACTATCAGGCATCGTCACACCCTATGTATATTGTAGCTTGCGATGACCTTTCTTAATAGGGTTTTTGAGAAGAGAAAGCCAATCACTTTCCTCATGGAGAAAGGCTCATTTTATCTTTTCATGGGAACATGAACACATGTTATCAATGGATCACTAGGGTGACCAAAATAATGTGTAACAACTTGATGGATGGAAAATAGAAGTGAATCGTTGATCTTGGGGATGATGAAATGTGAGACGTTGATCTTTTCTCAACTCAAAATTCAAAATCAATTAAGCTTTTGCTATGTCATTGCTAACATTAGTTGGGTCCCCTAGACACGTGGAGGATTTTCATTGGTCCATGTCCATGCTAATGAGGGAGGGGGTATGCCACATGTCACCCAGTTTTGAGATATTTACCCATGTATGTGGTGTGTTCCACCTATCCATGTGGCAGCTTTGGATTGGTCCGATGGGTTCCCTACACGCATTGCCTTCTTTCCTAAGTCACATGGGACACACATCCATTTTTCTTTACTTGCACAGAGGGGAAGTCATCATATATTCTAGGACATTGATCTCGTTCCCCACTAGATATGGATCGTTGATCGGAGGAGTAGCCATCAAAGAGATTACGAGTTGCATCCTAATAGGACTCGAATGAGGGGTATTCCTAGCTAGTCCATCGGAGTGAGGTTGATATGAGGTGTAGTGTTGAAGCTAAATGAAGGGACTATGATGAGGGGGGATCTTATATGACATCATCATGGACATGTGGCACCCCTTTAATTTGTCCTTAATGGAACTGATGTGGAAGGAAGGCGTGACGCATGTCACCCATTTTTTATGTGTTTACCTATGCATTCGATGGGTTCCATGTGTCCAAATGGAAGATGTTAGTTGGCCTTAATAGTGCTCTACTAGCGGGCGAACATGACACCTAGTCGGGAGGCTTTGATATTGATGATCAGATCTGGACTGTTGATTGGAGGTTCCTCATCAAAGAGACCAAGAGTTAGGTCACGAGGGGGACTCCAATGAGGGGAATCCGACGACCATTGATCTCGCTACAACTGAAAGAAAAATTTGTACTAGAAAATATGTCAAGTTGATGTCAGCCTAGACACATGGTGAATTTCTATTGGCCCTTGATGGTGTTGATGTGGCAAGCAGGCATGTGGGACATGTGCCACCCATTTTTGATATTTTTCCCTATTCATCCAATGGGTTCCACATGTCCATGTGGTGGCTTCAAATAGGCCCGGACAATGCTTTGTTGGCATGTTAACATGACACCAGGCCAGAAAGATTCGATGTATGAGATCAGATCTAGATTGTTGATCAGAGGTGACCCATCAGATTGATCAGGAGTAAGGTCACGAGGGGGATTCTGATGAGTGGAATTTGATGACCATTGATTTGGAATTGGGAATAAACTAAGAGTCATTGATCTAGTAGTGGGTTCCACCTATCCATGTGGCTTATTTGAATTGGTCTGGCAAGTGGCCTATTGGCATTGACTTCTTTCCTACGTCACCTGGGAAATGCATCCATTTATCTTTACTTGTGTAGTGCGAAGCCATGATCGATTTTGGGCCATTGATCTCGTTCCCCACTAGATATGGACCATTAATCAGAGGTGTAGCCATTAGAGAGATTATGAGTTGCATCCCAATAGGACTAAAATGAGGCTTATTCTGAGCTAGTCTATCGAAGTGAGGTTGATATGAGGAGTAGCGTTGAAGCTAAATGAAGGGACTCCAATGAAGGGAACTCCAATATGACATCATCATCGACATGTGGCATCCATTTAATTTGTCCTTGATGGTGTTGATGTGGAAGGAATGCATGACATATGTCACCCATTTTTTATGTGTTGATGTGTGCATCTGGTGGGTTCCACATGTCCACATGGAAACCGTTGGTTGGACCTAACAGTGCTTTGTTGGCAGGAAAATGTGACACCTGGTCAGGAGGCTTCAAGATCGACGATCAAATATGGACCATTGTTCGGAGGTGCCCCATTAGAGCGATCAAGAGTTAGGTCACAAGGAGGACTCCAACGAGGGGAATCCAATGACTGTTGATATGGAATGGGAATAAACTGGGAGTCGTTGATATGGATGTAGTTGAAAGAAAAATCCAGCTAAGAAAAATATGTCAAGATGATGCCATCGTGGACATATGGTGAATTTCTATTGGCCCTCAATGGTGATGATGTGGTTGGCAGGAAAGTGGTACATGTGTCACACATTTTTGATATGTTTCTCTATGAATCTGGTGGGTTCCACATGTCCATGTGGTGGATTTAGATAGGAATGAACAGTGCTTTGTTAGCGTGGTGACATGACACTGGGCCGAAAAGCTTCAAGATCTGAGATCAGATCTAGACTATTGATCGGAGGTGACCCATTAGAGCGATAAGAAGTTAGGTCACGAGGGGGACTTCAATGAGGGGACTCCAATGATTGTTGATTAAAAGATTCGAGTGTGAGATAAGATCTGGACCATTGATTGGTCCCACTTGGAAGTTGTTTGATCAGTGAGCTTTCTATAGGTTCGCTAGTTCTTAGTTCCCAAACCTCGGTCCTGTGAAAAACACCCTGAAAATAGACTTAGGTCCCTTTCATGTGCAATAATCCCTTTTGCACCTCTGATAAGCACTCGAGTGCTTAAATCTTTCCTTATACACACAAGGGCATGGACTTTTTTCTTTTTCCTTCTATCTGTCTCATAATAATATGACTCTTAACTATCCATAAGCTCTATAAGCTTGTCCTCTATCTCTAATTCTTCCAATCTCAACCTTATAACTTCAACCAACCTTCATTGAATGTTAGTAAAAAAATTGTTATTAACATGGTGAAATAAATTTGATTATAAATCGAAAAGCATATTGGGTAAGGAATAATAAATCATTATATTGCATTGCATTTTTTTAAATAAATAAAGGAAGTGAATAACATTGGACTTATAGTTAATCTTTCTAAATATATGTAGGGGAAATTACATGGAAATATACGCTTTAAACTTCTATTAATAAAATATTAGATTTGAAGATGATGAACATAAACGACTCAAAAGGAGAAGCATTTGAAATTTTAAGGTATCTTTATAAATGAGTCTTTATGTAA